>VWZF01001080.1:332199-368266 GCA_013396755.1 Sclerurus mexicanus
AGAGAGTCATTCCAGGGGCCCTTGGGTGTCCAGGAAAGGAAAATTAAGTTTTAGGGGCTCGGGGAGGATTCGGGCGCTGCTGGGAGGTGTTGTTTGTCCCCGTGGCACCAAGCGTGGGGATCGCACACGCTGCGCCCAGAGCCTGCCAACACCCTGGGGTTTAACCCACGGCTTTATAGGGGGGCCCCAAGAGAGCAGCTGGTGCTCAGCGCTCCCCTGTCCTGGGGCTCCTGCACCCCAGTGTCCCCATGTCCCCAAATCCCAGTGCCCCTGCATCCCAGTGCCCCCATGTCCTGGGACTCCACATCCCAAAGCCCCGGCATTCCAGGGCTCCAGTATCCCGGTGCCCCCGTTTCCCTGTGTCCCCACATCCCAGTGCCCCCATGTCCTGATGTCCCCTGTCCCAAGGCTCCAGCAGCCTTCAGCCCTGACAGGCACTGCCTGGACTGGTGGCAGCGTTTTCCCTTCAGCTCCTGCATTTCACACTCAGCATCTGACGGACACTCTGCAGGGCTGGGCAGAAGCAGCGATGGGGCTGCCAGGTGTTGGTGTAATTATCTAAGGTAAAAGCAATCAGCTTCCCCTAAATTAAGGAGCGCTGCGCAGGAGCGAGGGCCGCCAGCCCGACGGGACTGAGCCACGTTGCCCTACATTTTCAGAAACTTCCGTGGATTTTGAGTTCCTCCACTCACCCGGGACCCAGTGCCTCCTAAGCAAAGCCCTCCCGGCTCAGCGGCCGTGCCTGCAAGAGCTATTTTGGGGTGGCAAACTATTTCCAGCTCAGGGATTATAATATTTTTATTGGGGGTTGGGGACAGGGTGTGGATGTACTTTCCAGCAGGGACTAATGAACAAGGTGGGAATGAGCAGACGTGAGCAGGGCTGGGAGGTCAGGACTGAGAAACGCTCCTCTTCCCGCTCTGCTGCCGACCCCTGTAAAATGGGAGATAACCCCCTTGGCTGGGTTTGTTTTGCCAGGAAGTGCTGAACTCTGGTTCAGCAGCAGGGCAGGCTCTGCTGCTCCAGAGCGGGCAGGGAAGACCCCAACTGCTCTGGCTGGGAGAGGGGCTGACCTGGCCCTGCCCCAGCAGGACCAGCCACACCAAACTGCAAAGGAAATAGATGGGGAGGATTAAAGAACAGTCTTTTTCTCCCCCCTCTGAACCTCGTAATAATCACTGGGAAATTACTAGTCAGGAGGGCAGTTCCTGCCCTTTAATCTCAGTGCCAGCAGTGCAGAATTTTAAAGGGGTTCCAGAATGAACAAGCACAAGGTAGATTTTACTGATGGGCAGAGGGAACTTCAGTGCGGCTGCTTACAGCTCAGAAAGAAATTTGGATTTCTACACATTAAAAGGAAATCTCCACTGTTATCCCTTCACTGGATAACGTTCTCTTTCCCACCTCTCCCAGAGCCAAGGCCAGGTTCAGGCAGGTGCCCAGTTTCAGTCTATTCAGTCAGTTTTGCTATTTCTCTGCAATTGCTGTCACAGAGCAAAAGCCATACCCAAAGCACCAGGGATGCTCCAGGGGCACAGGCAGTGCCTGAAGCCCACAGGTGACAACCCCGGGCCCGCTGTCCTGCTCTGTGGGTGGCACACGATGACACCCATCCCCAAAGGTGCTGTGCCGGCTCCGATCCCAGACTTTTCTCCACTCCAAGGAGAGTTTGCAGGCTTGCCCTCTGCTCTCCTTCTCTCTGACCTCTGATGTTCGTGCTAAAACTCCGAACTCCCAGTGGACTTTGGGAAGCAGCTAATGAACTGCGAAGCTGACATCTGTAACTGCCGGTCAGGGGTAACGTTCTCCCAAGCTGCACAATTAAAAGTTGGAGCATTTATTCCAATAACAGCGAAAGTTACTGCTATTGGTACAAAGCAGTCAAAATGCTCCACAGTGGCTCAGTAGACAGACCACGTCTGTCCATCTCCTCACTTAGCACCTACTCTCATTAGCAGGTTTCAGCCTCACCAATTGCCTCTCAATTTTGGCAACTCTTGTTTCAGATCGGAGGCTGAGATGCAGAGTTTGTTAAGATCAGCATTTATAAGGTCAAGGTGACACAAGACCCCAAATCCCCATGGAGGTACATGGGTCCTGAGAGCCTTATTTCTGAAACAAAGAGATCTTGGGTTCCTAAACCAGCCAGGGGATGCTGTGCCAGGTTAGCAGGCTGGCAGCCAAGCTTGGGGCAGGTCCTAATTGCCCAGGCTGCAGCCGAGTGCTCTGGCCATTTGAACATCCCATCTTTGCCACACAGAGGTGCCGAGTGGCTGCATCCACCTCGCACTGCCTGGAGAACAAGTTCATCCCTCCGCTGCTGGAGAAATCTGCATTTATGTTTTGTATGCTCTATAAATTCAGTGTCATAATAAAAAAGGATCTAAATCTTTACTGAATAATTCATTTTCACGCATAGGGAAGAAATAATGACCTATATTATATTCCATCTATCATTCAGTAAGTTGTGGAGATTGATCGGCTGGTGGGTTTCGGAAGTCCCCGGTGAGGAGCAGCATGCTGAGGACTGGTCTGTCTGCTGCCCAGATGTGGTTTCACCTGCCAAACACTATTTAGACAGAATTACAGGGGGTGATACGCTGGGGAGCTGCCAGGAAATCAAAGATCATTTAAAATGCAGAATATGTCATCGCAAACAATTGGTCTTCCTGATGCATCTCTGCCTTTGGCCTCACCCCAGTGCCTGTAGCACAGTGCAGAGGCACTGGGAGATGGGCTGTGGCAACCCTGTCTCAGAGAAGATATAGCTCAGAGGAAGAAGTCCATAGTTTCAGGCCAGTCCGGAGGGTCAGGCTTGTCTAGATACCACCCACATCCCCAAAAAGCTAGGCAAAGACTTTCTACGTGTGCCTGGAGGTCAGATTTTAAAGTGCTCAGCACCCAACAGCTTCCTTGTGACATTTGTGCACAAAATTTCCACAAAGCACAAGACTTAGTGGGTTGGATATTTTTGATTTTGTTTTATTTTAGGCTGTCTGTCCATTACCATCCACCTGCATTTCCTTGTGGTGAGCTCTACACCTCTTCCCAGGTTGCCAGTCCCTCCCTTTGTTACCAGCTGCTCCATCATCTGAAGGGAAACCACCAAACCCACCAAGCGTGCCCAGACCAGGGTTTACAGGAGCCCAGGGCCAGGCGCTGTCCCAAGAAAACAAACAAAACCCACTCGAGTTTGGGAGGTACTTAAAAACACACCAGCCAGTCCCTAAACCGGAACAGGCTCTCCCAGAACCAGTAATTTTAGGGAAACAGTACTGGTTCACACCTGGTGCAAATGTGGCTCTGTATTTTGGGTAGACACTGAAGTTTTTCCTGGTCAGGTTCCAGATCTGCATCAAGTTATTTCAGCATTTGCTACTGAAGACATTACATTGACCTTATTAAAAACATCGGGATTTTCATCTTAACTGGGAAAACAGCATTTTTTCAACTGTTTCAAAAGAAGAATAAAACCCAAATATTATCAAGCCCATCTTTCATATGATAAGGGAGGAGGGGGAAGCTCTGCGAGGAAAGATTTCAAAGCCTGCTTTGTTTTCATCAGCTTTGAAATCAACAGACAGCCCTGAGAATTTTGTTTTTCAGAACCACAGTGTTTAATTCTATTTACTACTTCCAGGCAATTCTATATATACACACACGGAAAAACCCAAGCAGCTCACTTTAAACAAATCCTCCTGCTTTTTTCAGATGTGTCATTCCTCCTGCGGGTAGGATTGCAGGATACAGATCAATTAAGTTAAAACCAAAAACAAAAGGGGGAGGAGAGGCAGGCGAGGAGGAGGGTTAGTGCTGTCCCTGGGTGGTTCTCCCTGCTGGATATGGCTCGGGGGACTGTCCTGTGGACACCCTGACTTCATCTGAAGGAGGGGTTTAGTGGGGAATTTTCCAAGCACCTTTCCCCAGCTGCATTGCCGGATAAAGCAGCTGGAAATCTATCCTCTCATTCCTGTGCTTAGACAAATACAAGCACCCCAAGTTACCCCTTGCATTGTCTCTTGCTCTGGGATGGACAGAGTTATGCCAGGAATCCTATTTCCCTCCCTCTTCCAAAACCAGGCTGTCTACCTTATTTCTCTACCTGATTAATTTTTACCAAAGGCCTTTAAGAGCCTCTGATAAACTGCTCCCAAAGTCCAAACTAATATTATTAACTATGAATCTTCTCCTATAAATAATTCCCAGAAGTAGATCAATGCTACCACTGAGTCAATGGATTCTCTAGAATAATTTCTTCCTGTTACTCCTGGATTTTTTTCCCCTGTCGCCACCAATCAATTACGATGATAAAACTACCCTGGAACACCCCCAAAATAAAGATAAACAGTGTGTATTATCAGAGGCTGGGGCTGTGCGTGGTGGTGAAGACACGTTACCTTCTCTGAGGCACATTTGTTTTCCTCTACAGACAGTAAAGGGGAAAAAAAAAAGGAGGCCCAGTAAATGAATGGTCTGGTGTAACACAGCATTAATTCCCTGACCTTCCGCATTGAGTGACTAAGAATCTCAATCTCAATTATTCTTTTCATGATGGAATCTAAAATAGACACAGCAAGACCTCACATTCCTGCTCAAAACCAGGAGAGGTGGAATGAGACGAGCCAGGCCAGCCTGATCACACTGAAACCACATCCATTATCAGTCCCGTGTCATTCAAAAAAATCAACTGCAGGAGAAAGCAAGAGCATCCAAGGAGAATTATTGCAAAACGTGCACTGGCAGGATCTGTATAAATACAGACACTCATTTATACATGCACATGCTCTTAAAATTCACAAGTGTGGAGCTGAATCAGGGGCAGGAAAAACAAGTCACTCCCCAGAGGACACCATCGCTGTAAATTAACTACAGGCAGATCAGAACTGCTGAAAACACCCTGGAAGGCTGATAAGCAAAGCTCCCTCTCTGTAGGTGGTGGGGATCCCTCACGCTTCAAAGTTGGGGCATTCCTGCACATCTAGCACAATGGAAATGGCAAACCCATCATTTCCTGGTGTTTCCTGTCTGACTTTAGAGTTAACTGCTTCTCCCTTGTTGATCTAATTATTCTTATTGCAGATACAGCAAATTCCGTGACCATTAGGTTCACATCAAAGGAGACAAGAGGAAGAAAGTTTACATCAAGTTTTAGACTATCCCAGCACAGGTCTTCACTGGGCATAAAATTCTCATAGTCACACTAGCACGTATGTTGGCTAAAGATTCACTGTTCACCCATGCACTTCTGAAGGTATTTTCCTGCATCTGGAAAACAGGCAAACCCAGACACAACTGCGGGACCCTCCCTGTGCAAGCAGCTGTTCTCCAGCCACCCCTCTCCCTGCTACAGCATCATGCAGTGCACTCGGGGCTGTCACCAAGACTCCCTGGTTCCCCCACCCCAGAGTTATCTTTAATGTAATTCATGGGCTTTCCACGTAATTCACTGCTTTTCCAGCAGCAGAAGTGAATTGAACTCCTACGTTTGCCTTTCCAGCCAGGGCCTGGTGTAGCACGTGGCAAGGCTGCAACAAGCCTCGGAGACAAGAAGTCATACACAGCCTCTGGCCAGACCCTGAATTCCAGCATTGTAAGTCAGGAAGAAATGTGCCTGGGAAATGTAGCTGTAACTACATTAAAGCACCATAATTCAATTCTAACCACATCATTACGGAGGTGCAGATCAGATAAGCATGAGGAGCTCAGGAGAGAGGAAGCTGGGGTTAGCCTGCTGTGAGAGCCGCGTCCCACCAGCTCTGGCCACCCTGCACGCCCAGCCCCGTGGGGACGAGCAGATTTCGGGCTGGGAGAGCCTCAGGCTTCCTCCTTGGGGGATGTCACACACATTCAAACTGCAAACCCACCTCTCCAGAAGGCACCCTCCGCTCCCCTCCCTCTGCTCTGTCCGGGTGCTACCCAAATGGGTACACCCTCACCTGGGAGGGTGTTCTGATCCGCACGGACCCTCACCCTGGTCACACATGGTCCTTCTCACACCCAAGGGGCTTCCTCGGCACGGCCATGCTGGGGGGGTGAGGCTGAGCCGAGGGATCACTGCAGCCCAGCACTGAGCTGCTGCCCCAACACCCTCCCTGCAGGCTCCAGACTTTCCCTGTGCTGCCCAGAGATCTCCAGCCTCCCCTGGGGAGGGGATGCGAGTGAGAAGGAGCCCCTGGGCCCCCACTGCAGCCTCCTCTGGACTTGCCCATCCATTCATGCTGCTGCCCTCATCCTCCCTCAGGGCTTCAGTGCCCGGGCCAAAACCACAAGAGGCCACCACATCTGACCATGGATCAAAAACCAGTCTTTGAGTTATTACCTCCTACCAGGGAGCATGTTTTTCCCATATTTAAGCAATTCCTCTGCTTTAAGCACCCTCTCTCCTGAGATTTAAAGCACTGATGTGCCGACTGTCAAGGCCCTGGATTCTTGGTCAGACTTTTGGGCAGCAATGAGATTAACTCTTCTGTCCCAAATCATCTTAAGCAGAGGTTAATGCTGAATTTGTGCTTCTGCCTTTGCTGAATCAGGGCTTTGCCATCTTCCTGCTTTATTTATTTGGCTTTCTGTGATTGCTGAGCCGGGATGGCAAGGATCCTACCTTGAACCTCCCCCAGGACCATTTCTGATGAAAAGCAAAGCCTGCAAACACTGTGGAGTCCCCGCTGCATGAGGAGAGCAGTTTCATGAAGATTCATGTGTTTCATATCATTCTATGAAATTAAAGAGCAGAGGAAAATCACTTTCTAGGAAGTAAAGATCTACTGCAGCAATTTAGATGTAAACATAATTAAGCAACTGGCCCTGACAGACCCGTCCCTTCTTGGCCAAAGTTCAACTGGAGTTTACATTGATGTCAAGATCAAGCTACGCAAATAATTAGAACAGGCTTGGTCAGGAGAGAAAGTTCTGAAAGAGATTTTGAGTGACAAGGTCTATAACAATGCTCCCAGCACTCCTTCTGAGATCCAGATATCTGGGTCCTTCATTTTCCTTCCAGCATCATAATTCACCTGCCACTTAAGTGGTGGCTTAATATTCACACAGAAACACCCATGGAAGCCTGTGCAAACCCCAGCTCACAGCCCAGCAAACCTGAGCTCCAGGCTCCAGATCCTGAAGGAAGAAATGCTGCAATCCCATGTGGAGCACTGCACTGTAATGAAGCCACTGTGCCATTTCACCCTTATTCAAATTACATTGATGGGTTAATTTCATACCAAAGCCTCTCAGCTGGGTCAGGCATCATCTCTCTCCCCTCTAACTCGTTGCCAGATTGGGCATCATGTGTTCCCCTGGAGGTGGCACAGAGCCAGGCTA
This sequence comes from Sclerurus mexicanus, assembly GCA_013396755.1. Taxonomy (NCBI): domain Eukaryota; kingdom Metazoa; phylum Chordata; class Aves; order Passeriformes; family Furnariidae; genus Sclerurus; species Sclerurus mexicanus. The sequence continues at coordinate 339,520 of VWZF01001080.1, forward strand.
AACTGGCATCGGTGTCTGTGTGTGCTCAATCTGAACATAACAGCCCTGAAGTGACATCCCTCATCCCACCCAGAGGGTTCATGGTCCCACGGGATGATGGAGTGGTGCAGAACCTGGAGCTGGGGGGAGCCAGAACCAAACGTTTTACTGACTGAAATAAGAACTGGGCATTTAACACTTATGTTTCGTAACTCTTTATGAACAGGCACAATGACAACTGTGCAATTTGTAAGTGTAAATACACTTATGAACTGGTTGTAGTTAAACAAAATCAAACTGCTCTTAAGCTGAGCTGGGAGCATCAAGCTTTGGTGATGACATTTAAAGCTTTCCCGAGTCCCCGGGTGTGAAGTAGTATTCTAAAATTGCTGGGGTTTGTTTAAAGTAAACGTATAGTCCTTGATACTCCAAGGAAAGAACTTGAAATATGTGACCTTTAGAGCTTTGATACTGGATGACAAAGAAAAAGAATCCAAAGGACAAACCATTTAGACACATACATGGCTATGGCTTAGCGAGCAGAGAAAGGAAATAAGGATGATGTGTTTTGCTTGGAGGCCAGGATTGACAGCACCACCCTCCTTACAATACTGGTGGGATAACATGGTACTCACAAATGTCTCCTGTAGGCATCATTGCTTGCCCAATTTTTGCCAGACCAGGTGCTGAGCTGGGGCTGCCTGGGCTGAGCCTCCTGCTGTGCCCAGGTCCAGCTGAGGTGACACATCTGGCCACACTCCAGGTGACATTTGCCTTGCTGGCACTTGAGAGCACCTCAGCTTCACCTTTCCAATGAAACTCTCCTCATCATTGGGGAACCACACCTGGAGGCCCACAGGAGCCCAACAGATACTCTTCCTGCTATTATGCTCTATGAAGGAAAAGAAAATCTAAGGAAAATTGCACAATACTGGGCTGGAGTGAACAGAGGCTGCTGGACTTCCTCCTGGCTGAGGTCATTAAAACTCTGTTGCTCTCATGATGTCTTAGTGTGATGCATGATCAGAGCAGCTCTGCTCCAGGGAGGATGGAACACGTGTTGTTACTTACACTGCACGTAACTTTTCCCAGCCACTCTCTCTCTGCTCTCTTTTCTCATCTCCTTGTGCCGCTGAGGTTCACCATAGATGCAACTCTGCTGGTCTGACTCAACCCAGGGACAGTGTTTTGTTGTTCTGTATCAACAACAAAAAAATTAAATTCAAACCAACACGAACTTAGCCGAGAAAGTAATAAGAAGGCAAACTCAATTACTGTTTCATCTGGCATTATTGTAGCTTTGCTGCTCTTTGTCAGGGACTTCTTCCAGGCAAAATTGGAGAGATTATCTTGTCTGGATGTTATGAAGTAGCTAATCCCTTCCGCAAGTGGAGGAGAGCCAAACGCTTCAGGTTGGGCCAGTGGAAGTGTAAATACGGTGACAAAGTGCTGCCATCAGCTCCCTGGCTCCAGGGACTGCCTTTTTCCAGGGCTTTGCACACTCCACATCTGCACAAAGCATCAAGATTTCTCCAAGATCACCCAAAAGATTCCCCCTTTCCCAGCCCAGAAGCTCCTGAAGCTGGTGGATTCATCACAGTCTCCTCGGCTGCTGTGAGGAACAAGAGGGAAAAGGTATTTTTAGAGAAGGAAAAGGCCTGGTGAGCTCGCTCTGTCCCAGCCCTGCAGACATCCTGCTGGGCAACAGCACAGCTCAGGGAGGCAAGGACCCCTCCGAAGGCACCAGGAGTCATCAGCAGCACTGCAGGCAGATCTTCCCGGTGCAGGGCAGAGGTTTGATCCTGCCGTGAGGGAAACAGAAGCCCCACGTTGCTGCCCCCCACAAACCCAACCTGCCAGACCCATCCCCAGCATCGCCCCCATCCCAGCCTGGAGCACACCCCTGCTCCCAGTTCCCCCCTGTGCCACCATCCGGCTGTGTGGGGCAGACCGTGGGTGGGAGGCTGAGGTGTGGCCCCAGAGCTGCACTGATGCCCCAGGAACCACCACGGCTCCTGCTCCCCGCACATCTCCTCGAGCAGAGGTGAGGATGAGGATGTTCTGTCTTCCTCCAGAGTGTGGAGTGGGGACCTCAGAAAGCAGCATCAGGACAGAAACTACCCACTTATCTTGCATTGACTGGATTTTATGTGGCACATATAAGAAACTCCAGGGCCATTATCTCAGAGAAGACAAAGTCTTGTTTTCACGTAAGAAAGGCTGTTTTCTGGTCACCTCATACTTTAAGGCAAGCAGGGTGAGGTGGCCTTAAACAGAAATTCACAAAGGTCTAATCTTTAATCACACTGTACATTAACCCAGAGCAACACGTCTGTGTAAACAGCCCTGACACAGCCAACACCTCTGGGCTCCGTGCGAGATCGCTGTCACAGCCCCGGGAACACGAGAATCACCAGCCCTCGTGGAGCAGCACCTCCAGCATGTATCCTGCTGGCCTCCCTCTTCCATCACCTTGAGAGACAGACAACACAACACCCCACCTGCCCCTCGCCCCCACCTCCCCCAAACCCCGCAGCTCGGGTAGAATGTATTTGCAAAGCCGGGGAAATGCTCTCGGAGCGCCGCGGTCCGCGCGGGTGTGTCTGTGTACATCCAGCCCTCTGCACATCTCACGATAATCACTTCTTTTCAGCAGCCAGCAAAGTGCCTGTTACAACCCGAAACGATTTTGCTATTTTGACGCTGGGAAATCTGCAAGTCAAAGGTGAGGGAACGACTGCGCAGAGCAACCAATATTAAAAATCGCAATCTGGCGGCGGCGCTGGCAGAGCCGGATTGCCAATCATTTTTATACCTCGGCGCTTTAAATAGCAATAATGTGTTGAATGTGAAATTGCCTGTGCTGATGGGGGTTGCTGCACGTTATTAAAATCGAAGCGTTGGGACACACGCTACACGCTTGTGATTCTTCAGAGACATTGTTGGGGGAAAAATGCAAACTCCAGGAGAAATTTGAGGGAGAGGGACTTGGAAGGCAAAGGGGGAGGGAGAGGTGGACAGTCAGGTCTCTGAAAGATCACCGCTGTACAAAAGGCAACAGGGAGAACACTTCATCTCATCTGGATATGCCCAGGAAACAGGCAATTATTTCAGAGTCGTTGAAGCATTAAAAGATAGAGATTATTCCTTATAATGCTTATTCCCTATGTGATTCCCATTTGGTTTGCTGTGGTTTGGCCCATTGCAAATCTACACTTGGCCCGACACCTGAGCCCCCATTTTGGAGCCGGGGTTTGCTGTGGTTTCCTGTGCATTTCTCCCTTTCCAGGGACAAAAGCCCAGTGAGAGGTGCCCTCGCACCCCAACCCCAGTGATTTGCTGTCGGTGATGCTTTGGCAGCTCTGCCTGGGTGAGAATACAGAGCTGAGTCCTCACCAAACCCACTGCTTCACATCTCCGTGGGAGCGTTTCTCCTTCCAAATCAGGTAGGCATTATCCACTCCAACAGCCACAAAACTCCCCTTGGATGACTAGAACCCTTAATCCATTGTTTCACAGCACTACTTAGGTACAAGCACCCACATGCAATACAGATCTGTGTAAAAACCATCTCTGCATAAACACACTCCTGAAAGAGGAAAAGCTATGATGCAAACAGTCTTATTTCCATCCATCTACAAAGTTATTGCACAATTCCTTAATCTCCACCAGCTCCCTACCTGCTCCCTCCTCTGTCACACCTTCCAGGTGCCAAACTTCTGCACAGCCTTTCAAGAACAGGACATTCCTAGCTCAGATGTATACAGACCATGGGCTGAGGGTAACTGAAATGACAAAAATCCATGTGCCTGTAATAGTCTCAGGATTAGTTTTGCTACAGCATCATTGAGTGCCCTGGGCCAGGCTGTGCCTGGAGCTGTTAGGAGGGGCAGGGCCAGAGTCCTGCCATGCAGGCAGGTGAGACAAGAGAGTGGGAGGTAGAGAACTGGAAAGCACGCTTTACAGACGGGGAACAGAGATTTCGGGTCCTGTCATAGCCCAGAGTTTTATTAGTCCATCTGCAGCAGCTTTAGGACTGATTTTTTTAATTAATATTTTTTAAGAGAATAGGCATACTGGTAAAGTCCCAGTAGTAAAAAGTGTCAGAATGGAATAAACCCCAAAGTACCTCTGTTCATCACACATGGACCTCACGCTCTTTAAACAAGGTCACACAAAACCAGTAGTTGAGCCCGTATTTCTCCAGCCCCTTCACCGCCTCAGCCCCACACCCAGCACAGCTTCTGTCCTGCTCACACTCCAGCTTTGCTGCTGTTTGTCATGAGCAGCCAGCAGCAACTTCACCTGGAGGGGCAACATCCTCCATCCATCCATCCCTCCATCCAGCCCCCGGCACATCACTGCCCACCCACTCAGGAGGAGCTGGGGCATGGACAGACAGCCAAAGAGTACAACATCATCAAAACAAAAAGCCCGAGAAAATGGACTTTAAAGTGTTAAATGAGAGGAGCAAAGCCTTCAGATGGAGCTGGGGCATGCATTGTGCTCAGAGGGATATCAGCCCAGGCCGGGGGGCAAAGGTCCCGTGTTCACAGCAGCCGTGGCACAGAGGCAACGGAGAGCGAGATATTGATTTGATAAGCAGATCAGCTGAAATTTGGAATGCATTGGAGATGCTGATAGGAATAAAAGAGGTAAATGGAGAGACAGGGCAATGCAAGAGAAACAGCTGCGTACACTGAGATGCATGAGATGTTATGGAAAACAAAAGGTCACCAGGATCCATGAAATTCTCAAAAGAAATAGGAGAAATGGGAAGTGGAGATCGCAAAGAGACAGCAGATGTTATCGTGCCAAGACAATGATGGAACCATAATTACAGTGAGATGGAGCATTCTGCAAAGTCCCAGCAACACAGAAACAAAACAAACCCCAAACCAGAGATGTTTGATTGGCAACTAGAATAAGCTACAAAAAAATAATAAGCATTTAGCCCTTCCATTACAGAGGAGTCAGGCAAGAGGAAGAACAAGGGCAGCTCTTCGCTGCAGAGCCAGAACTCTGCCCAAGAGGTCAAGCTGCTGACAAAAATCCATGGATTTGTACGAGTCTCACATATGAGAAAGCTGGGGGCTCACAAGTGGTTTTTACTCCCCATTTTCAAAAACAGGGGAGTCCAGCACATACACCCTGGGGCTGGGGTGCCCAGCACACACCAGGGCAAGTGCTTCCTCCCCCTTCCTGGGCAAAGCCAGCCCAGAAGTCTTGTCTTGCTCAAGGGCAAAACCCAGGTGAGCAGAGCCTGATGCAGGCTGTGGCAGCTCAGGGGGCTTGTCCCATCTCAGCTGTCACAGGCAAGTCTCCCAGGGGTGCAGAGGAGAACGAGCATGGTCTGAATCCGGGTCAGGGCTTGTGTGCCTGGAGGCTCAGCTGTCCCTGCAAACAGCCCTGCAAGGAGCAGCAGCAGTGCTGGGACACCGAGGGGACCATCCACTGTGAGACTGAGAGGAGCCAAAGCTCCTCATCCAGGGGCTCTCTCTGCATGCCCAGCACACACCATGACCACCTCAATAGGGATGTTTTTCCCTCACTCACTCATACATGTCCAGCTGTTGCCTCTGTGACAAGCACACCAAACTTTGCTTTTCAGTCTCCACACCTGCCAGTCTGTTTTCAGTGTGAGCACAGCGAGCTCACTTCATTTTGGCTGGGGCGGGAGGGGGGGGGAAATGATTTGATTTGAAAAAAAAAATAGAATCTTGTTTCTGTGCTCTGGGGGAAATGGCCACCGTCATCCCAGGAAATATCCAAGAAATTTAGGGGTCAGTCTCTATGAGTGAAAGTAACTCTTTCCCTTTATCATCTCACGTCCAGACACTGTGTAAGGACAAACTTACACAAGCAGAGATACAATCTGGACCTGTGAGCAGAGAGGAACACCCCAAGCATGTAAATCAAGGTTCTACAGATGCAGCTTATAGCCCAAGATTACACACCTCCCTTCAAGGACTGCGAGCCCGAATGGCCGCGCTCCCCTTGCACGGCTCAGCCGAACCCGATTCCAAGTGCTCGGCGGTGCTGGGCTGATGCTCGAGTGCCATCTGCTGCTCTCCCCTCGCTCCCGGCCACCGGCACCTGCTCCTTCCTTCATTCCATGCTCAACATTGGCACCGAAGGCCGGTGGTCTCCTGGGCAAACAGACGCGACCTGGGGCTGCGCGAAGGGGACGGGGCAGATACAAACCCACCCAAACCACCCTGTCTCCACTATGACTCTTTCCTCACGGTTTGTGGTGTCCTTGTGACCTCAGTAAGCGTCTAGGGCAAGGCTGGGCACCTGCAGTGCTTCGGTGCTGCTGTCCCTTGTCCCATACCTGCACATAACACTGGTTTATGTCCCAGAAAAGCAGCCACATCACCTGCCCAGGCAGCAGAGACACAGCAGAAGAATTAGAACTACAGACTTGACAAGGCAGCCAAACATTTCTTTCCTGCTCCCATAAAACGGCCTTTGCAGTGTTGAACAAACGTCTCCTGAAGGAGGGCTGGTCTTGAGCATCCCCTCCACACCGGGGACAGGAAAGCTGAGGGGGAACAAGAGGCTGGAGGATGCACCAGCAGCAATGTTGGGCGATTGTGGGGCAGCTGGGGGAGGTCTCTGTGCCAGGCAGAACTCAGGAGGGGAATGTGACAGAACCAAGAGCCGCTCATGATGCTACCTGAGGCTACAAATGAGAGAGCACTACTTGAGGGCCAGAGAAGTGCTTCAGGTGCACTTGTAGAGTGATAGACACTCTAGACCCACACTAGACAACACACAGGAGGGAAACCCAGATCCACAGATTGCTTTGAAAGTGCTGTTATCCAGAAATGAGGGCACCTCACTTGAAACAGCCTGAAATGTCTCTTCAGTGTTCTTGAATCCAAACTGCAGAGTTTGGGTACAAAAAAAGAATAACATCCCTCAGGCAACACGCAGGGTTTTGAAGCTGGGACACAAAGTGCACAAACCAGTGAGTCACTTTGATCCATCTCCCCTCTCCCAGAGAAAGGCTGAAACCTCAGTCACAGCCACACCACAACTCCCATCACCTCCTCCTGCTCTCCGTGAGGGTGGGGAACACCATCAGAAACATCCCACCCTGCTTTCAGACTCCAAAGCACTCACCTAGGCACGTGCAGCAGCTTTTTTATGGCCTTGGTTTAGCAAAAGGAGGAACATTTCCTGCACGTATTCACCTCAGCAAAGCCTCTGTAGGGCTAGAAAGGGTCCAGGGCTGAGTGTCTGGGGGGATGTCAACATTCACCTGCTCCCACCGATGGAGTTAAACACACCCCAGCAGCCTCAGCCTGAACAGAGACAGCTGACAGGGGTGTATAAACTCACTGGCAGTGTGGACAAGCCAAAGCAGGGCCATTACTCACCTTCCTGTGGTATGAGGATGACAGATGAGCCAGGGAAGCTTTCAGGCAATTTAGAAAACAAACAGGAAGCACTTCTTTCACTCACACGTAATTAAGCGGTGGGACATGCTGCCACAGGGTGCTGTGAAGGTCAGAAGGACAAATGGCCTCAAATGCCATCACACCAGCTCTTGGTGGGGGGGTTCTGTGTCTATGGAACGTGGGCTGTGTGTGACACCAGGCTCAGCATTCCCTGCACTGCTCGGAGCCGAGACCAGGGGGGTGTCAGGGCAAAACTGCTCAGACATTTCCCTGGCAAAGAGCCCCAAGTCTCTCCTCCAAGTGCCATCCTCTCCCCTGTTGCCCCAATGCAGCCAGAATTTTTCCTCTAGCGTTGCTGGTTTCCCTTTTGAATGGGGTTGGGAAGGAGGGGGAGAGGAAGCAGAGGTGACTGAAGCCAAAACACAGCCCCTGAGGCAATGAACCAAATGCAAGACACATGTTCTTTAATCCTTGCTCAGCAGCCTCCAACAGGGACAGCACGGAGGCAGGACTGGATGGATCTGTGTGACACACCAGAAGGAAGGTGAAAATGCAGCTTGCATCTGATTTTTCTTTCTTTTTAGGAAAAACCCACTGCCAGTGAAGTTTCTCCAGGGAGCTGCTGAGGCAGGTTCCCTGCTGCACACATGGCTGGGAGGGGTGAGGAGCTGAACTGCTCATCGTGTCGGTGCTCCACACACCAGTGTCAGACAGGGACTCCGTATTTCTCCATCTGCTCCAAAAACTCTTCCCTCCTCCCCCCTGAGGAACCTTGGAGTCAACGTGCCAAAGGGAAGTCACCTCCGGGCTCTGCCGAAGGACCAGTCCTGGTGCTGCAGAGGGTCTGGCAGGAAGGTGCCACTTGCTCAGGGATGAGCTCCCAGGGCAGGAGGATGTGGGGCAGCAGCTGCAGCAGCAAGGAGGCCTCGTAGGAAGCAGCTGTCACCTGTGGAAGAGCCCAGAGAGGGGATCTGTGCTTCCAGGGGCTGCACTGCAGGGAGCACCGGAGCGCAGCCCGCGCACGCTCTCCAGGCAGAGGTTATAAATTAGGCATCTCCAGAGACCTCATTCATTTTGCCCGTAATAAAATTACCACTTTCCAAAGGGGAAAGCCCCTTTGAAGGGCTTCAGTCAAAGCACCCCCTGGGACAGCTCAGCTCGATGTGTGTGTGCTCAGCCTCAGGTCTAAGCCAAGGATTACAGAGCTGCTTTGGGGATGCTGACGGATTTATGAGCAGCACGACCCACTCTGAACCCACCACAGCGCTGGCCCTGAGGTCTGAGGGGGCACAGATCACCCCTGCCCCACCTCAGAGAAGGGGATGCAAATACAACCCCACTTGTTTCAACCTCTCCTGGTCCTTTTTCGACCTGTGTCTTTTCCCCTGCTCTTTTCCAAGCAGTCCATATTCAACTCCCCGCATTTGTTTCTGTCCACAATGTAAAAAACCCCAAACCTAAAATATGCCCCCCATGCCCTAAAGTTTTGACTTTAACGAAGAACTGCCTATTACCTGCCAAAACCTTCTTGTTTCAGTTCATCTCACCATACACTGTCTGTTTCACTGTAGCTCAAAAACCAGGCAGCTCACGACGCAAACAGGGAACAGGATGTTCTTCCATACTGCAGAGCCAGAAGAAAACAGGGGACACAGAACCACCACCAGGAGAGCTGCAGATTCCCAACTTTGACACCCCTCAAAGCAAGGGAAAGCATGTCATGAATAGTAAGATGCAACAAATCCATGAGTGCAGACCAAGGACTCCAGGGCTGCTCTAATGGAGGCAGGAAATGAAGGCTCTTAAGTCATCACAGTTTGATTAAGACTGCTTAAAATTCGAACTTTAATTGAAATGGAAAGAAACATTCCAAAAGGATTTATTTTTTTATAGCTCTGAGTTACCAAATTTAGTTTTCATTGGATGTTACTGCAAACATGAACATTAAATCAGAAGCGCCAAATAGAAGAGAACTCCAAGAAAGGATATAACCATTCCATATCAGGGGGGATTGGACCAAAGGCTTGTGTAGGCAACTGTCCAAATGTGTGATATGTCTTAACTCACAGGATGTCAGCACATCCTTGACTCACCTGAAACAACTTCTGAGGACTGATTACATCAACATTTTTCTGGCAAGTATCTTCTCTGCCAGCAATAAATCCCAGCTCAACCCACATCTAAAATGATACGCATTAGAGGGCATGTCTTTTAGAGCATTAAGTCAGCTTAAATTACTTGAGCAAAACTTTAAATATGTAATAGAAATCTAAAAAGGAGCAACAAAAAAATTGAGAGAGAACACCACTGCAAGAGTAATGCCAAGTTGTTACTTTTTTTTTTTTAAACAGATCTGTACAGCAACATAGCAAAGGATGCAGCGATCACAATTCCAACCAGACAGCAACCTAAGGGGGACACTAATCCTGATACAGCAGAGCTGAAACACTCCCAACATCTGGATGCTCCAAATAATCTGGCTACCCTAATGCACTCCAAACCAGTTCTACCTATATAGGACATTTTGGTGTGAAAAAGTTTCTGTAAAGTTCCCTTTGTTTCCAGTGTTTTTTCTTGTACAAAATATTACAATGATTTTTTTATATATATTTACAGACTTGCACAGCTAGAAAAATATAAACTACAATTGGGCTTGGCAAGCAGTTCTTTAAATACATGATATTTCAGAGCAAAAATTGTAGTGGTAACATATCCTGCACTCCAAGCCCGTGCACGGAGAGCAGATCAAGCCTAAAATCCATGATTGCAGTGAGACACGTGCCACGGTAAGTGCAACGACCGCAATTCATCCACCTCCCGGCGCAAGGAAGACACAAGATGAATGCTGTTTGTGCGGGTTAGTGGCACAATATAGAAAAATCCATAATTGAACATTAAATTCCTTAATAACAATCATTAATTACATAGGCAGAGCCTGTTAAAAAAGGACAACCAATGTAACTTTTTAGAAAAAGCAGACACCAAGTTCGTGGGGCACAACAGAGCTGGAGCCAAACCGTAGTTACTGATTCGGGGGCGTTTGCTTCGAGCCAGCCCCAAGGTTTTAAGGGTTATTCCATTCAACTTTTGAGTAGAGGCCAGGGAGGATTTTTTTGCTTTAAAGCTACAGTATCTGTCGTTATGGCTTTGAACACCCCCTTTCAGGAGATGAGGTATCTGTTCTAGTGAAATGGTAACAGTTGAGCAAAACGCGTTTCAATGGACCACAAAACTCCACAGGCAGGGCAGTTGTAAACAGGTCTTCTCAGGGGAAGTTGCCAAACCAAATTGTAACAGTGCAAAACAAGATTTTGTCTTTTGTTTTTCTCAGCAGAAAGAGTTGTCAAGGCATCTGGGACATTGCTAGTAGTCAAGCCACCGTGCAAACCCTCTTTCCACCAGAGTCCTGTTTATTGACACTACCTAAAGGGAGAGGAAAAAACCAAGAAAGAGTAGATAAGTGAACAAACCACAGCAAGAAGTATCAGGAAGTTTAGGGAGTTTTCAAGAGCATTGGACAAATAGATACGTCAATGTACCCACCTCATCTCCCATCAAGTTCCACAGCTGTATCAGCGGCAGCCCCGTGATACTGTCATAATTTGTGACCTGAAAACAGAAAAATATGAGTGTGCAGCAGTTCCGGTCCCAATTCACTTACACGGACAGCTACCAGAAACACTTCAGAAGAGGTGAGCAGGTCTGGACTGCGAGCAGGCACTGCCTGCAGAAGCCTCTGGGGCATCACCAGAAGGCCCACTCCTGCCTCTGGCCAGCAGAGGCCACAGCCCACATGTCCATGGTGCAAAAACAGTGAGGACTGCCAAAGCAGAGCAGGCCCAGGTGGACTCTGCATCCACTGCACAAAAGAGCCCATTGTACTCTGTAAAGCCACTCAGGTTCCCTTCCCCCTCGCCCACATCAGAAACAAGAGGGCACCCAGTCCTGAGCAGTGTTGATGGGAGTTTTCAGCCCCAGGATTTCCCAGCAGCCAGGCTGGGACCTGGATTTGGGTTTTATTACAACACAGACGGTGTGCCAGGGGCAGAGAGGACACCAGCAGCAGTCCCACCAGCAACAAGATTTCTCCAGACACCTCCTGTACCTGTGCCACGAGGACAGCACCTCTGGTCATCTCACTGACAGCGGCATCGGCTTCTGATGAAAAGTGATCCTCGTCTGCGGAAAGAGGAGAGCAGGAGAGGACAAATGAGATCTTCCACAGGCTTTAAAGGCCAGCAGGGACTGTTAAGCTAATTTTCTCTGTCCTCCTACAGACTCTGGGCCAGAGAACCCTCACCCTGGCTGCACACACTGGCTGAAGCTGTCCCTGAAGCTGCTGGTGCTGCAGGGAAAAGGATGAGGAGCTCCCTACAGCCACCTGCTGGGATAGTGGGAACAGAAGCGGCTGATGAATTAGGAGGCTTTAAAGACAGCAAGGTACAATTGCTGCAGTACCTTTGAGCTGCCACTGATGTTGTGATCCTCAATAAACTAAGCTCTGGTTCCCTCAGGCCTTGGTTGACCCTGCGCTGGGAACTCAAAAGTGGTTTTACCTCCTGGCACCCTGCCAGCCACAAGGCCCATGGGGAAACCTGGCCTGACCCCACTCCCACAGCCACCCCTTCCCTCCCAGAAGGGCAGCTCACACACCAATACAATACAGCACCCACCTCAACACTGCTAGAAAACACAAAAAACAGCAAACCAAAGTGTTTCTACGCAGTGACTGACATTCTCCTGGTGCTTGCAGGCTTGGCTTTTGAACACAGAACTATACAAATGAGTCATTTCAGGAGGAAAATGTCAGGTATTTGTCTGCAGATTAAAACCTATGTTTGCATTTACAGCGACTCTATGACAGAAGAATTAGAGTAGTTACAGCTACTGCACCTACATCCTGCCAGTGCTGCCAACTTACTGCTTACGACAGTAATTCATTCTCCCCTCCAAGCAGCAAAAAACCTGGACATTTATCATCTTTCCCTCACAATCTGACAGGTTATGACATGCTAGCACATTTAGAAGAATACAATACAATTTTTCCAATCCTTCCTCTCATCACATCCTATTTCACTGACAATAGGAGGGAGAAGGTTTTGATAAAATCACAGCTTGGACACAGCTGACATCCATGGAAACCTGCAGGAGAAATGCCAATGGTACACAGAGAGCTCCATTACCTGAAAGTGGCACCACATTGTCTAGTAAAACTTCTGCTCCTTGGAAAGGTAGTGTTAAAAAGTCAGACCTTAAAGAAAAGAGGATCAATCAGAGCAAGAACATGGCTTTAAGTTACTTCTGCATTCTTTGAGGTGACATTGATTAATCAATTGCTCTGACAGGAATTCAGTTTTAAATTAACAACAGTCAAATAAAAAAAAAATTTTAAAAAACCAGACAATTCTCCCAGCAATCTCAGAGCAGCAATAAATTGTTTGATTAACATGCCAAGTTGGATCAGGCTCCAAGCAAAACCCACGTCCATCACAGAGGCTGTGCTGCTTTGTCTCCCACCTCTGGGGCACAATCAAGTATTTACTGGGCTTGTGTAAGAAAACTCTGATCCAACACAGCTCTCCCAGACAATGGGGTGTGGCAATGAGAATTGGGAGCTTACTCCTAACTCATCGCTCAACTACACTTCAGGGCTTCCTGAGGGCATCCTTTTGCTCAACTTCTACACTGAAGTGGTGGAAGTTGCCATTTTCTCTTCTCTCCCTTCCAAAAACCCTCACAGGACTTTGCTGTGCTCCCAGGAACCCACACCTGCTGCCGAGATAAACCTTTCCACCATTTCCCACTTCAGCTGTGGAAAAACCTCAAAGAAATCAAATGATACAGATGCCTGTGATGAGGATTTGAGCCAGATGTGGCCTCGGGCTGTGGGAGAGGAGCTACAGACCTGATTTGCCTGAGCGTGTCGACCTTCACTTTTTCATATCCTCCATAGTCCACATATTTGAGCTCCACTTCATTGGTGTCTTCAAAGTAGCAGGTGACTTGAGCCCGGAGCCATGCCCCATCCAGGCCTGGAGCTGCACAGATAATACCAACTGCAAAACCCCAGAGCACAGAGAAGAAAGGCTCAGGCTAAGTGGTTTCCCAGAAATCAGCCCTTCAGCCATGAGCAGTGCTGCACAGTTATCTACAGCGAATCAAGAGCATTTCTTAGGCTGCTCCCACCTTCCTCCAATACCACCCACACCCCCCACCAGACCAGGCCTGCAGATGGGACACAAGACTGCTGGATTTTACTCTCAGGTCTCTCTTTGCCGCTACCAAGGTGCTCTGCCGAGGTACCCAGTTCCCTTCCAGCCCATGGGCACCAAGAGCAAGGACTGTCTCCACAGAGCATTAAACAAGCCCTTTCCATGTGACGTTTCCTTCCCTGCACACCACGTGAAGACATGGTGGCTGACATGGACACTATGGAGGTCTGAGAGTAGTTCCACACTTTGTGAACAGAAATACCCCAGATGCCAGGTTCACTGGAAATAACCTGAGACAGGCTTGATCTCACTCTGAATTTCAACATGCAGGCTCAGGAGGTACTCCAGGGATGAGCAGGGAAAGGAAGAGCAGAGCAACATCTGTACTCTGGCAGAAGCTTAGAGATGAGATGACAAGTGAACCGTCACATTCTCATCCACTGGGAAACTTCCTGTGACTAATTCAGGGACAACAGGCTTTCGCATGACCCTTGAAGTTTCTCAACGGAACGATTTGTGAGCATTCATTACTTGCCTTCTACTGGAGTTGGCAGGGTTGGAATTTCAGGTTGAGAATAGCAGGCAAACATCTGCTGGTCAAGGCTCCGCAGGACGTGGAACGTGGGGTGCGTGTGCTGCTGCAGAAACATGTGCCCTGCATCGACCTGGTGTGCCACGACCACCTCCACAGTGACTCCATCAGGGAGGAAGAGCTGCCACGGGGAGGAAAGAAACTATCAGGAGCATTCATGGCAACCCAGGCTTCAGTCACAGCACAGGCAGCAGGGCAGGACTCACCCAGGCAGAAACGAGGAGGGAGTGAAGCGGCAGCGGCGTCGGTGGAGGTAGGGTGTAGATGTTGGTGAGACACAGCTCTTTGAACTTCCTGCCGATCAGGCTCACGGCTTTTTCTACTTGATGCGAGGTCCCTGGAAGGCAAAGATCCCAGAGAGTCTGTAGCACAGCTGAGGTCAGCCCTGTCCCACAACTGCTAGGAGCCTTCTGTGCTACATCAACAGTGTAAGTTTTAACAGACCGGTTGTGTAACCTGGTATGAGACCAGCATGAGCAACTCAGACCACCAGGTCTCAGTTCCAGCAGCTTTGGCCTCCAGTATAAATCCAGTCCACTGGCAGATATTTTTCAGGCACAATTAATGTAACACCTTCCCAATGGAGGCTGCATTTGCCACGGTCCTTCCCAGAGCTCCTCCTGCAAGCCTGAAGGGATCCTGCAAAAGGAGCTGGTTAAACTGCAGCAGCCAAAGATGTTAAAATGCATTCTCAGCTCTAGGGTTGAGGGTTCATGTGCCACGGCACAGGTAACCTGGCACGTACCTCTGCTGCAACAGCACTAAGCAGAGGTGTTTCGTAAAGCACTAGACTCACAAACCCACGAAATACACTTAAATTCCTTGCCCATCCAATTAAAGCCCCCAAGCCACACATTAGACCATGAACAGACACACTCCACTCACCTTCAATGTGACAGACTTGGGAGTCATGGAAATAAGGTAGTGTTGAGACATAAATTTTGGCACCGGATGCTTGCCTCAAGTAACTCATAAATCTCCCTTGTTTGCCAATCAAACGGCCAACTAATTCCTTTGTGAAAGGGACAAGAAAGCAACAGTGAGGAAGAGAAATGTAGATCAAACAGCACTGGTCTCTATGGCTTGTATCACCCACATTCCCAGTTCCTGTAGCACAGGCAGGATAAATATAAGGCAGGGCTGGACCAATGCGGAGTTCAGCTGGTCTGTGAGGAGTCCAGGTAGATATAGACCAGTAAGCACATCTCATTTTTATAGATCCCCTACTTTTAATACCTGTGTACCCTCAAAGCCTCCTGAGTGTTTTCAAAGCATCAGACTCACAGAGTGCATGGAAGATAACGGGGAATAACAAGTACAACAACCACCATTCCCCTGAGTATAGCCCTGGAATGCTGCTTCTTTACAGTTGTGTACTGGCTCTTCACTCCTAACAGGAGCCAAAGCCCTCCTGGATTTGTCGCTCATCTCCCTGGGATGGCACCGAGCCAGTATCAGACTGGGAGAACCAAGAGATGGCTGGGCAAGGCAGGATGCATGAGCAGGCCAGCAGCTGGTTACCTTTGGAACCTTGATCTCCCAGATAACAAAGTCAGGCACACTGGATCCTCCTTCCAGCTTAGCATTCTGGCGAGCCACTGTCTTCCTCATGGCACAGCCACTGTCCACAAAATCCACGCTGTTCGCATCCGAACCTACAAGAGAGGCACACATGTCAGCATTCAGATTCCCCACATGGCCCAGCTGCCACACACCTGTGCTCCCACCCCAAAGGGAGGGGTTACACATGACCCCAGTGCCAGGAGTGCCCACTGCTAGGGGTAGTAGGGGATTGCCTCTCGGCCAAGCTTGTCACATGCTTGAAGAAACAAAGTACAAGAGCTCAGCTATATTTTGTTCCTAAACCCTCAGCCAACAGCAGGAGCACTTCTTGGGAAAGGATCAAACTCAAACAGCCTCCTCCTGGTCAGACACCAGATACAGTCAGTGTCACACTAGACTGGCCCTTCCTCCAGATTAACAAGCAGAAGCATGTAGATCCTCGCTTGCAGTATTCAGACCATCCAGTGAGAGACCCAAGAGAAAAATAAACTCAGCAGGTGCTACACATTTGCCACATCTTAAAGGGTAACACAGCACAGAGGCTGAGAAAGGCAAAGGGTGCAGTTGCTGGCCATTGACTTCCTAGGCAAGGGGGAGGATTTAAGTCTCACAGCCAGGGTGTGAAGGTCAGCTAGATGACCTGTTATCCAACACTGCCACCTTATCAGTTCTATCTGCTGTATCCCCTCTCCCCACCCTTCAGTGTCTCAGTGCAGATCTTTCAGCCTGTCACCACCAAGCTCCACAACTCACTCCTGAACCTTCTTGTCACACCTGCATTCCTAATGAGGCACCACCACTCTCTTTCTGGAGTTACTCTCACTAGTGAAAGTGGTCTGTGGGTTCAGGCCTTAATTGCTGGCAAACTCAATCCCCATGTCTTGCAACAAGCAGCATTCCAACTGCTTTGTAGCAATTACAAGAGACATTCACTGTCATTAAGGGCTGTTGGCACCACAGGGTCCTACAAAGGATTTTAACATCCATCCCCAAGGTCACACAGGTTAACGTTTGCTCAGACAGCTTTGCACATACTCTGCCAGACACACATCATCCAGGATCTACAAGGCAAAAGCAACACAGACAGATGGGGGAACTCCATGAACATTGCTCCCTGTTGGGATTTCTTGGCATGCACCTACCCTTCTGAGCAAAAAGCTTCAGGGTAATTGCTCTGCAACCAGCTGATTTTATCACAATTCATCAGAGCTCTGCCCTAGTTAATCCAGCAGTACCTCAGAACCTGCCTCACAGCTTCCTGTCAGCAGCGGCCCATAAACACAGGTAAGCATCCAGGGCTTATTAGAGGCCACCTGAGCTGAAGTAGAAACCATTTGTCTGAGCAGGTCTCACACTACTAAGGTGCTCCCAGCCTTCCCCACATCCACACATGCTCCATTTCACTGGGCTGGTCCAGCTTCAGGCAGTAAGTGTTGTGCTGAGAGGGGCCCAGTCTGTTCAGCCCTCTGCAGTGTCCCCTGAAGATGCCCCAGCTAAAACTGGACCCTACAGACATGGGAATGAAGAGTGCAAACACACACCACCTGCACATGAAGGCTCAGCATTCATCTATGGTCTAATTTAAACATGAAGAGGATTTATCTGAAGGTGTTCCGAAGCTGAAGGGTTACAGCACATAAAATGTTGTTTCACCACGTGTTTTGTAGGAGGATTTTCAAACCCCTTACCTTCTGAGTGATCTCCATCCATCCCTGGTGCACTACTACACTCATAACTCGAGTCTGGCCCATCCTCTTTCAGGATCCCATTGCTGTATGGCACTGAGCTGTCTCCAGGCAGGCCCAGAGCAGGAGGGTTTTCCCTTGGTACCAAGCTCTGCTCAGCACACGTGTCTTGAGCTGCAGATGTGCTCAGAGAGTCCGAATGCTGGTCTGACGTGACAGACAGTACTGTGTCCTGCAGTGGGTCCTCTACACTTGCCCCACTTTCGGACGTGTATGTGCTGTACCCAGAGTCCTCCAGAACCAAAGATGACTTTTGCAGTGGCCCTTCATGGCTTTCCACATGAGTCCGATCAACTCCCTGTGACTCCCTGCACATACTGCCCTTCACCTGACAGCCTTTTGTGTCTCCCTGGCCAGGGCTGGCCCAACAGCCATGTGTTGAGCAGCTGGAACCCATCGCACCCTGATCCTGCTCCTCTGCCTGCGGGGGTGTCAGCACTGCGGCACCGCTCCGTGTGGCACCGCTCTCACCAGCTGCTGCAGCTCCCTCCACACACATCTGGCCAGAAGCACCAACGCTCCCCATCCCCAGGGGTGCCTCAGCTTGGCCAGCAGTGGCCTGGCAGATGCAAGGGGACGCATCGCCTGCAGAACTTGACAGCACTTGCTCAGTTGCTGCCAAAATGACCTTGGAAATGATCTGTGTTGCTACTTGCTCAATTTTCTCAACTTCCTTGTCCAAACTCACTCCTCCAATCTTCTCTTTTTCCAACTCCTCTCCTTTTGGTTGTGTGTCCTCCTGACACACAGGTATAGTACTGGTGATTGACTTGGGCATCTCCTCTTCCCTGGACTGCTCCAAACACCCAGGCTCCAAACCCCCTGGTAACATGGTCGCTGCAGGATCCTCATGACTTGATACAACTTCATGTTCATTACTGAGAAAGGCTTGTGGAGCATTGGTTTCTTTCTCCAATGCCAAGCAATGGGCTGTCACAGAGCCAGTATCTGACTGCACTATTCCTGGCATCTGCTTTTCCTTAGGGGGCTTAAAGGAAGACTCATCTGACTGCTCTGCATTGCTGATCTCCACCCTGACTCCCAAAGACTCTTGTGCCAGGGATGCTGATGGCCACTGATCTTGGTTTGCACTAGAGCTTGACCCCTGTGCGTGGCTCAGTGCAGCGCTCTGGACACACTCCGTGCTCTTTGGGATCTGAGGGAGGGGAGCACAAGCAGGGACACCACTTTCCTCTTCAGATCCTTTAGTTTCTAGTTTTTCACTGTCGTCCTCGTGGGTGCTGGGCTGAACCGTTGCTCCCAACGGGTCTGGAAGGTCCTGTGAGAGATCCGGCCTCTCGTGAGTTTGGCACAGAAGAGAGGGTGTCGCTGACCCCGCAGGCTGCAGGGAGGTCAAGGTTTGGTTCTCCAGGCATTCCTCTTCTGACGAGTGAGGCCGCCTTCGAGGAACACACACTTCTTGTTTGGGTGGTGAACTACTCTCTGATACTTCTTCCTTCTTTTCCCTTCCAATGGCTATTGCTTGTTTGTTGTGATAGCTTGAGTACTTTTTTCTCCAGGAATATATCCACCAGCAGCCAAGAAGTGCCAGCACTCCGGGAATGGCATACGGGACGAAGTTGCGGAAGCGCAAAGCCATCTTACAGAACTTCAACGATTATACCTAGAAGGAAAAAGAGAAAAATGTTAAAATAGTCACAGGGAAGGTAACAGGAAAGCTAAAGTCTCCTAAGTGCCTTGAGGTATTGCCATTAGCATGAACAGGTTCATTTTCCAGCTGTTCTCAAAATTCACATCTCTGCTCTGCCAGCAGGCCACAAAACAAGACCCTTACCCAAGACTAGGGATATCTGGACATTTCTCACCATCGTACTCCCTGATCTCATCTCACCTCTGCACTTAATTTACCCTTGTTTCTCCTGCCTCCCCCCAGCACAGTAGGTTTCTCCAGCACTGGGCTTGGCTCATAGCCCAGCTCTACCACAACACTCCATGACACAAGACTGTCACACAGCAAGGCTCACCAGCTCTCCCCTTGGAAGGCAGCATCCCATTCCCAAGAGTTCCAGAGTCTGACAATACACACTTCTCTAAAACATGAGGAACCCAGCTCCAAAATCTATTCTCCATCCAAATTCACTGCACTGACAGCTGCCACTCCCCTGACTCCCTAAAGCTGGCAGCTGTACCTTATCCTCTAGAAATTCTGTGACCCCTTTCCCGACTGGACACCACAGAGACTCCTGGCCCAGTCTGGCTCTTCCACTTCCAAGCCTCACCTGGGTCATAGGAGGCAGGGCTGTTATGCCTTTCCTTTTCCTTAAGGAAAGTCTGCAGCTGGAATGCAAAGCTAAACAGTCACCACATCCTAAACAGCCTTGCTGCAAAGCACTTAAAGTTTATCTTCTCACTGCGCAGGAATTAAAGCAAAACACCACATGTCTGAGGATGCTTATACAGACAGACTTTAAGCCAAACAGCCCTCGAGACTCGTGCCAATGAGCAACAAAAATAAAGATTGTTTTCAGGAGATAGCAAAGCCCTAGAAATGGGAACCACCCACTGGAAAAGTGCATAATCTGATTCCTCTTTAGAAGCTTAATACTTCTATGATGAGAGAGGACGATCAAGGCAGTTGGCCCAATGCTTTGTCTGCCTCAAACATAAAATCCCTTTTGTTATCAGAGCAAGTGTCTTGACCACAGCTCCCAATGTAACGCTCCTTCAGGCTGTGACCTTCACCAGGAGCTGATTACATTCTACCTGAGGGACAAAACCGTGCCTCCCTCAGGCACACACCGAGCGTCAGAGCCTCAGATAATTTAATATTCACTCCAGGTTTTTCACCTCCTCCAGCCACACTCTCCATCCCACAGAAGCAGTCACACAACTTCATCCACACTATCTGGGACCCTGCCTTGCTTCCACACTGCTTCTTGCAGAGCCCGGACACCGAGGCACATGAATGAATGAAAGGCAAAGACAGGGACTAGAAAATGGCTTGTTCAATCCCAAATTAAAGGTCAGCTGCAGGCATGATTTAAGAAGTTCAGTAATATCCCAGCACATCACAAGTGAGGCATTTATGTTGCTCTACACAGGAAACTTGAGTGTGTTCATTAGACATTTGTGTTCAATTAAATAAACCAAATAATGCACAAGTAACTAAATCCCAGTTATTCCCAGTCACCTCTATGCAGTCAGGGAGCAGTGCTCACTGCTCAGGATGCACCTCCAGTTAATGGCAGCATCTCAGATTTGGAATGAAAAAGCCAACGAACCTATGCAATAATGTGGACGCTTGGTTTTTGGAAGTTGGCAAATGGAAAGGGTGAAGCCTGTGCATTCCCAAGACAACAGGTTCCCGTTTGTGCTGCCCAGCACAATGGCACATTGTGAGCTGCCGCAAGGGCTCATCTGCTGCGAGCTGAAGTTGTTGTAATTAATGCAGAACTACCCTACAAGCTGTCTCACAGGCACACCACAAACCCAAATTAAAGTAGCTCACATAAGTCCATTCCCAGCAAGCATTCCCGATTAAACAGACAGCCCTGTTATTATCTGATTCCCTACTAAGTTGCACCAACTGTTCAAACAATAGTACCACACAGCTCTGCAGCGCAGGGAGACAGTCACGGGATGCCCCACAGAGGGACAGGCCTGTCCCAAAGTCTGGCAGACAAAACAGTTCTAAGAGTCATTTTGAACGTTATCATTTAGGATAAAGATCTTCTCTCCTCTGTAATATTTGGATAAGTGGGGACTGCTGGATTAGCTGACGGCTCCTTGCGACGCTCATTTAATTCCATGTTTTTAATTTTTTAGCCAGAGCTGCATCACTACCAGTGATGGTATTAAAAGGGAATTTCACATCCTCCCATCAGCCAGAGCAGGATGAAAGGCAGTGGCTCTGCACGACATGCCGGCAGACATCCTGGAGTGCTGGGTTGGCTGGGGAACAGCTGACACCAACAAATATCTCCTTGCACAGACATGCCAGGAAGACTCCGGTGGCTGGATCTTGCTATGCTGGTCACGGCATCGCTGTGTGTGATGCCTGAGGATGGCCAATTTAACCTGCCCAACCCACTGGCTGTGACACTGCTTCTGCTTCCACTTCCCCCCCCTCAAGAGAGCTCCCAAAGCCCACAGCCACTTCCCAACACGTTCAAGAGTGACCAAGCCACCTCTTGGCTGCCAATGTGACAGCCAGCTCAGGACTGCAGGGGCAACGGGATCATTTAAACACATGGGGGGAAGAAAGGCTGGGATTTTCCTGGCAGCAACAGAACAGAAAATGGCAACTTGTCAAATCACATGCCCTTAAGCACTGCCAAGCGGGAGGGAGCCTGGACCAGCAGGCCCTGCATTCTCCGAGCAGGAGGAGCCAGCTGGGAAGCACAGCAGCTCCAGAGGCTTTGGACAGGAAAGGAACAGCTTGTAGGAGCCAGAACTAGTGGGAAGAACTGGATCCCCAGCACCATTCCCAACAGGCAGGGCCCCATCAGTCCTGCACCAAAAATAGTGTGGAGCTCACACACTATGCGCTCACCCCACCACCACCCACTTCCACTTCCTTCTGGCATGCCAGGAATCCGGCCTAAATGTCACACCTTGCACCATGGCATGGCTGCAGGGCTGCAGCCAGGACATGAGGCTTCTCCAATTTGCTAAATAATCCCCACAGCAGGTCAGGATAGGATTAAGACACCAAGGGGAGAGTAGGGGTCAGTCAGCAATCCAAATCTGTGTCCTGACTTGATTTATGGAAAACTCCTGGTAAAGAGCAGGGAGATGAAGACAAGAAAGAACACACACATTACCTACCTTAGAAAAAAAACCAAGGACAGTCAACTTACTCTACTTGTTCACATTAGGATCCCAGAGCAGTTCTACGCCACCTTGTTTCCTGGCCAGGACACAGAGCCCTTCAGCACACACAGCCTTATAAGGCTAGAAATGTTCACAGCACGAGGTTCCCGGGGAAGTCAGATAATTCATTCTCAGGGTCCGAGAGGAGTTCAGCAAGCACTCACTCCAGAATTTCAGGGCTTTCCACACACAAGGAGGTCTGTTCTGAGGGCGAGCTGCTTTGAGTCTCTACCAAGAGAGAGGCCAGGATGACTCCCAAGTGACCAAGCCCCCATTCTCTGCAGGGACCCCTCAGCGCTGCCAGTCCTGGCTCCTCCGCGTCCCTCTGCCCCAGCACTTGAGAGGCTATGCTTCCAAACCCTGAAAGCAGTGGAAATCAAGGCTGGAATTAAAGCCCGTCCTGAAGGATCACAGAGCAAAGGAGCAGGCAGCTAAATTGGAAATGCAGCTTCAACAGCAAGGCCAGGATGCCTCCCAACAAACCCTATAGTTAGCGACGCAGCACTCGGGAAATAAATACTATCTGGGTGAAAGAGAACTGGACAGGCTGGCACGGTTCAAACCAAATGGGACCACGTGGGTTCTTAAAATTTTCCATGCTAAAAATAACTGGTAGCACATGCTCTGCCTTATAGGAGGCATAAGAACAGGAGTTGACAAAACCCTAAAGAACTGGAGGCCCTACTGTTAAGATTAAAATAAGAAAAGCTACTGCACAGAAACAGATGTAAAGACTTACATAACCTACCCTCGGCATGAGGCATATTTTCATCGAAAGCTGAATTGGCATGTGGCACTGCATTATCTCACTGCAGCTTCTTTGGGTTTCATACAAGGCGAAGGAGGCAGAACTTCCACAAAGGAGGGACCTTCTGCCAGATCCTGCTGGAGAGCACAGGGGTTTTCTCCCATGCAGGGCAGCACCCCCAGGGCTGACCTTACAGAAACGAGCTGTGAAGCCACAGCAGTCTGCCAGCCCTGCAGATCACACTGCAAATCAGGGTGCCACTTGGCCACCAGACTTTGCAGCCTTTCCACCTCTCTCCCACCCAGCCTGGAGTACCACCATCAAACCAAACATCACCAAGGGCCAGGAGCTCAGACAACATGACTCACGAGCTACAAACACACAGAGACAGGTAGGAGCCAGGCCAGCAAGATCTCAAACTGGGTGGCACCTATTTCAAAAAGAAGCCAACAGGGAAGTCTCTGTATACCTAACTAATTAAAGGTAAGTGTTCTGAAGCAATTTCTGCTTCAAACACCAGCACTGAAGGACTAGAACAGCAAGAGATACCCCTTAAGCAACACCACCTTTTCATAGGCCAGTGAATATGGGCCACAAGCTCAAGAAACAGGCTCCTCTGTGAATGAAAAGCCACTAATGAAGCCACTCCACAACCTTAAAATATTTAAGAACCAGCAGACTCCTATTTGCAAAAGTATAAATTGTGACTTAAGTAAAAGGCTGAAAAAGCTGGTTGATGCAGAGCTGAACTAGTGCTTTGGAACAAGAAACACCACCAACACCAGGCTGCGTTTTATCTCCAAGACAAAAACTGCTTTCAGTGCAATCAGCTTCAGTGATGTTCCTACAAGAGCTCACTCCCCCTCACAGCTGGAGTTTCCACACTCTTGCTGGTTCTGGGTGTTTTCTTCCACTCAGGAGTTGGCCTTGCACAGCTCCAGAAGCATTAAGGCCAACACTGGACTTGGAACAGTTCCTATTTACTTACACACTCAAAAGCAGAGGTTTACAATAAAAGCATCAGCTTAGGCCAACCTGTAGGGTTTTTTTTAGGAAATGTTTTGGAAATCACCAAGAAGTTCACAGAGACACAAATTCTGACCCCCAGCAGCCCTCACCATGCTCTGCCTCACAGTCAGGTAGGGCCTTGAGTGCTCCTCCTGCTCTGCAACAATGAACAGTTTGTAATTAACATTAACACTATCAGGTTATCAAGCTCCATACTGCACTTTATATCTTATTACCTCCCTGCTCCAGTTGTTTCATTATTTATAGTTTCCTCACCCAAAGTAGTGTCTCCCTGTGAATCCTCTACTGCAGAAGGAGAAAAGGGAGCTTTTCCCCCACTTTCCCAGACGGGTCTCTCAGATACTTCAGCAAACCTCAGAAATTGCTTCTGCACCACTTTACCAATCCCCCCACAGTACAGGCAAAGCAGATGTTATTACCTTTATAAACTACCAACACATTACAAAAATCTGGATTTGGGAAAAAATTTATCGTCTTTCATTCCTTCTGCATTTTCACCCAGGTTGGAGAATACAACAAATTATTTTCCAGAATTTCAGAAAAAAAAACCTTCTATACAATTTTGTGTTTGGTTCTACACTAAAGAAGCCAATGCAGCCTTTGCTATGGGCAAAACAGAGTAGTGGCCACTACTGGTACAGCTTATAAATTAAAACTTAAAAGCAATCATCCGAGTCAAATGCTGGCATCTCCACCGATTTCCACAAAACAGAGACTAAACTAACCAAAGGCTTCCAATATACTCTCTGCACACAAGAAAAAAAACAGACTTGCATTTTCAAGGAGACACAATGGTGAGGTTTACATCACAACACACTGATACTGCTGCGAGAGACAGCGAGCAGCCCCGACATCAAACGGGTCTCCAGGTACGTGGGAGCAGCAGCGAGCCCTGCTCACAGCAAGGAGACCTTGACACACAGCTTCCCAAAACATAGCTGCACTAGACTCAGAGAGAAAAGCAAAAAGCAGTGGAGTTTGGTTGGAAGCCTCGTGCCGAGGGGTTGGCTTGGCGAGAAGAAGTTGCAGAAGCACCCAGGGAGGAAGGACAGCAAACATGTCTAAGGAAGGTGCCCTGTATTTGTCTGCGCTGGGAAGGAACAGCAAAGGTTTCAGTGAGAGCCACTCAGACTGAACACGCAGGGAGATAACTTGTGTGCATGAACCACGGCTACAAGGAGTGACACAACACACTCGAGACCTCATCAGAGAGGGACACGATCACTCTGAACCACAGCAGCTCCTCCAAGCCCCCGCCCGCGCCACACGAGGGGCAGCTCTCTCACAGAACAGCCTCCCCTGCACTGCAAGCTGCCTCCTCTCCTCAGCTTTGGCAGCTCTTTTTAAAAAAGTAAAGCCAAGACAGATCAAATGACCTTCCTACACTCACAGGGAGCTGGAGGAAACACAAGGAATGGAAAAAAGGGATTCCAGCTGGAGAGAGGGGAACCCACTTTCTCCAAGAGGCAGCAAACAGAGCAGTACACTCCACTCAACTTGAAATACTTTAGGGAAGGGATGTGCTAATTTCTTTCCTGCACCCCTGAACACCAAAGAATTCTCCCTAACCCTGCATTTTGACAAGAAACCAAAATACAAGTCCAAAACAGAAGAGGTTCCTCTTTAAGGAAGTGGAAACTGCAGGATCCCAATCCTGAGATTTATGGGGATCCACATTGTAATCCTTGCCCCAAACACTTACAGTTCCCAATTCCCAGGTTTACCCCCACGCAAAGCTAAGGCCCCCAATACCAGAGGCTCATGCAAATCACGAGCTAACTGCTGCTATTTATACTCAAAGTCAAAAATCAGCCCCAGCACATGGCAAGTTTCTCATCCTCAGTGCCAGGTGGCAGCAGAGGTCAAAAGCAAGCAGGACCTCGGCAGGTCTGCGGCAGGGATTTGTTTGCTCAAGAATGATTTTTAAATGATCTTTTATGAAATACTCAGCTCTGCTGTAATGTACAGGGTCCATAAAGTCAGAGTCAGCTTCCAGCTGAACAGAATCCGTGCAGTGGACAACAAAAAACCCACAGTACAAGAGCTGAAGACAGAACACTTGAAAAAGCAGTGAGGGACATGCAAATATATCCCCTTCTAGCAATCCCCATGAGAAACAAATGCAACAGCTTTAATTTCCAGGAAATATTAAACACCTGCTGAATAAAATAGCTTTTTTGGTATATCTGAGCATGGATGCCTGAAGTTAATCATCACTTCATGAAGTCTAACCACCTATTTGCATTAAGAGCTCCACAGAAACACTTTAGTTAGAAATCAGGGTTTTAAAAAGGCTAATCATTAGATCTGAAACATCAAACAATTATAAGTAATTAATGCTGCAATTAATGTTTTTTATTAGTTCTAGATGTTGCTAAGGGCAACTGGCATATCAGCCTTGATCCTATTACAAACTCCTTGGACACTAGAAATACCTTAAATCATTTTTTCACATCAGTTAAGTGCACATGAACGATGAGAAGCATGGATAAGTGGGGTATGTTGCTTTTAAACCATTATGCTTTTCAGATAACTGCTACTGCAGAAGTGCACTTGCTCTCCAACCCCCCCACAGCCAGCCTGCAATGTTTTCAAAATGAACACAGGAGTCTCAGCATCGTAAATCAACTGTTGCTGGCTCTGAGAGCTTTGGCTGCAATCCTCCAGCAAACTCCTGCCACAGTTAACTCCACAGGCAATCTGCAGGAGCTGGGAACCCGCATACCGTGGTGGGTCTGAGCTGCAGGGACCTTCGCCTCACAGCCTGGGCAGCTGTCTCATTTCAGGCATTGTGCAATATCTAGGTTAAAACCAAGGCTTTCTAGGCAGTTGATGATTTTCAGTATTAGTATCTCAAAGCACGTCCAGAGATCTTTAAGTAGGAATCTGGTTCCTGGAATAGGTTTCCAAGCCCAGTGTAACTACAGAGAACATTGCTGAGTAACAAATAGCTACTAATACACATGTAACAACTGGGTTCCTGCAGTGCCATGCACACAGACCCTCCAGACTTAGTGATATCATTTTTCATGTCTGAGAGCAAACAGCCTGTTGTAGAAAACACTGGTGAGAGCCTGACCTTCATAAACCCCATGAGAGCTTTCAAAAGTCCTTCAGGAGGTCAATAAAACATTGAAGCAGAAGCTGAGGGACTGCCAGGTGAATAGGACCGGGACAGGGAGCACTGCAGTAAGAAGGTAGATTCTACTACACTTCAAGCACAGCCCAAGCTCTACAGGGTTCTTACTCCTTTTAACTTACTCAAAAGTTGTCATTTCCTCCAGCACACCACAGTATGTGCAAGCAAAGCAGTGACCTGAGAACGAGATGCATGCAATGAAGCTGTGCTGCCCCTTCCCAGAATCACAGCTCCGTGGGCACTACTGGATGACAGGCACAGTCTGGGCAGTCCTTCACCCTTTACAAAAGCAGCTCACTGAAGAATGAGGAGGTTGAGTGCCCTGAACTGGGTCACACAGTGACCCCGGCAGAGGAGCAAGCCCAGCCCAGCCAGCTCTGGTCCAAGTGCTTCCAAGGAAAGGCTGCAGGCCCCTGGGAGCTGTGCTGCCCTCCCACACTGCACGTGCTGCCCTGGTAGATCATTCACCGCCACAGAGCCAGTGGGGGAAAGCGCAGTCACACCAACGCTACACCTTTCCCAGCAGCCACCCGGTTCCTTTCACCTGAAACAAAGTCCACAGGGGCTGATAACGCTCCGCAGGTGCGGCACAGCTCTGGGAACACAGAAGGGCCTGATTTCTGCCATTCTGCAGCCCCTGAGTTTCCCACACGCAGACTGTGGTCAAATGCAGCTTTTGGTGGTGTTTCCTGCTGTTGTGGATAACTTCAGTGAAGAGGATACCCCCGCTGATACCTGAGCATTCTGTAATCTCTGCTTTATGGTATTGCTATGATAAAGAACTTGGCCAGGCACAGATCAGGTTGACCAGTTCTGGAACAGGAGTAACTCAGATCTCACTTGCTCCAAGGCGTGGGGAAAGAAGGAGGAAAAATAAAAGAACCAAGTCAAACAACAAGGACTCTTGCAGGAAAGCAGTGCTCTCAAAACATCACTTCCTCAGCAGCAACATAATTTAATTCCTTTGCTCCCCACTGTGCTCCACGCTGTCTTACAAACAAAAGGAGTCACTGCACCGCATGAGAAGTTTGCTAATAACAGTTTTTACAGCCATTACCAAGCACAGGCAGGGCTGGCCGGACCAGACACGCAGCAGACACCACGAGGAGCCCTAATCTGCACTGCCGGGGCTGCACCGCCCGTGTCGGCTCCGGGACAGCGCCAGGAAAACACCCAAACCCACCCAAACCCCCCCGAAAACACCCAAAATAACCCNCCTCCGGGATATGCCGCAGGCTCCCCGCAGCCTGCCCCGCACAGCCCGGCCCCGAGCGGCGACACCGGGGGGACACCGAGGGACAGCGGGGGACACCAGGGCACGCCGTGCAGGGCCGCGGCGCTGACCTTGGGCCGTGCGGGGCCCGCGGGGAGGGCGCATGGCGGGGAGGGAGCACCGGCAGGGCAGCACGGGCTGTGGGAGCAGCACGGGCCGGGGGACCGGCACGGCGCGGCCTCGGCCCCGCCACGGCCCCGCAGCGGGCGGTGACAAGCCGGGGCGATG
>VWZF01001080.1:369026-453750 GCA_013396755.1 Sclerurus mexicanus
GTACCGGCCAGCGGCGGCAGCGGGGGGGGACCGGGGCCGCGAGGCCGGGCCAGGGGGGGAAACGCAAGGCTGCAGCTTGGCTGCGGCGGCACCAAGTCAGAATTAATGGAGACTTTTCATGTTATTAACACTTGCGACATTTCCCCCGAGGGCTTCTGGCATCCTTGGGTGCAAATCCCGCGTGTGGGTGGTTTCTGTGCCCCGAGGAGCTTGGGGGCACGGGCAGCAAAGCGAGGGTGTCGGTGCTGGCTCTCCGGGCCGTGTGCCTGCGGGGTCCGGGCAGGGCACACGGGGCACGCTGTGGGACATCGCTGCCCTGCCCTGGGAGGCTGGGGGTCTGCAGGGCCGGCTGGTGAGAGAGGCCCGGGCGTGCCAGGGGCAGCCCGAGCAGCAGCCAGGCCTTGGGGCTGCGTGGGGAGTGCAGTTTGGGAGGGCTGCATCCTTCTCTCCAACCCAGCACAGTTACCTGGAGAGACACAGCGTGGCAGGAGCCAGGTTTCCTGGGTGCTGCTCCTTCCCACGCAGCCAGGTAGCTCAGGGGGCACCGGGGGGCACAGGACACTGCAGCGCTTCAGGGCTTCTGAGGGAACTGCTCTGCGTTTGTCACTGGACTGGTCTTTGTGGGAACAGGTGGCTCTGGATTTCCCTGTGGAACGATTTAGTCTGCTTTTGTATCTTTTGGAAACTCGGTGGTAAAGTCAGAGGGAAGAAATAGGCCAGGGAGAGGTGGCTCATGCGAGCGTGCCTTGGGGCAGGAACAGGGAGCAGCAGGGCCAGAGTGAGTTACAAACCAGAGCTATTGCTGGGGGTATCCAGCGGGAGCTGCAGCAGTGCAGGAAAGCGCTTCAAGCCTCCTTCCAGCTTGAAAGCCTGAGCTTCCTTTTCATCTTGATAGATTACACCCCAATCAGCCTCCTCCCCTTTCCAGCGCCCAAGTCTCATCCTGCAGAGTGGCTGCTGTTCCCGGGAATTCACCTGGCTGCGAGCAGCACACTGTGCACCAGGTAATGCTGCAGAAACCTGCTGGAAACACCTTCACTGTGGGGCACAGGGGAGCTTTACTGAACTAGCCAGGCTGGCTGGAATCAAACCTGCCAGTTGTTTATTTACATGTGTCTGTAGCAGGCAGTTGGTACATGAGAGTATAAATGAGTAACTCTGAGAAATCACAGTTGTGTTTGAGCAGGATTGTCCTTCCTAAATCACTGATTTGTCTAAGTATTTTTCTCTGAGAAGTTTCTGATTTGCCTCAGTCTTTTTGTTTAGAGCAGTCAGGAGTTAATAACAAATACCCTCTTAAAGACCACAAATCACAGCACTCCGGAAGTGGAAAAATCCATTGGTGCTGAGACTTTGCCCTTTTAATGTCATTAATCTGAGGATTTCAGCAGTTTGTCCGTTAAGAATTCCCAACTGACAGCCATCCTTGGCTGTTTCCGTTGGGCAATTCTGCCGTTTATGATGCCTGGTGGTCAGATGTTCACAGATTTGTCCAAGGTCACAGCCACAGCCTGTGTCAGACACACAGGAAGACCAGAAATGTTGAAGCTCTTGGGGCAAACCCATATCTTGCCCTGTGACAGTGCCTGGCTGAGCTCTTAGAGCAGCCAGAGGCCATGAGCTTCACTACAGTGAGCAGAAAAACATCTTCTCTTGAGTAATGATCAAATCACAGTGTAAGTAAGATAAACCCTGCTAACAGAATAACTGCTTCCATGTGTGACAGGCCACCTTCTCCTTACAGAAACAGTTCAGGTCTCTGCCCTTTTCATGAGTGGGAAACAGCTTTCCAGCCTGCCCATTCCATTTTCATGACGATTGAACAAACAAATGTTCCTGGCAAGAAAAACTGGCACCTTACAAAGTAAAAGGAGTCAGGAAGAGGGAAGGCCTGTCAGCATCCTCGAGGCCAGTGTGTTCTGTGTTGTGAATTCCAGGCACAGGTATAGCTGTACCCATTCACATCCCAAACAGAATGGGAGAATCCGGGCCAGCTGAGGCATTATCCTTGTGGAGCCGCTCTGCAGGGAGTTGGAGCAGCCTGTGAGGTGCACCAGGGTGCCAGCCTGGTCTGTGTCTCTACCTGCTCTCTGGTGTTGCTTTAGGCAGGAGCACGGGGTGTGTTTAGTGCCGAGCGCTGCAGTGCCATTTCACCCATCCTCCAAGCAGAGCCCTGCTCTCCCTGGCACGTGGAGAGCTGTGCCCAGAGCCTGCCCCTCACAGCCTCTCCTCAGCAGCACAGTGGGGTTGGCAGCTGGTCAGGCAGCAGCAGTAATTTCTCCCTCTTTCAGGAGCTGTGTGAGAGCAGCAGTCAAAAACAAGGACAGGCCTTACTGGAGAAAGAGCAGAGGAGCATCAATCCAGTCCAACCTTTGGAAGGATGGCATACACAGGGCATGGCCCCTTCTCCCTCTTCCACGGGCATCTCTTCAGGTGAGTGATCCAACAGCTGGCAGGATCCAGCAGTGCAGAGCAGCCTTTGCTCTGTGATCCCTGCTGCACTGGGAGAATGCAGGAATTCCTTCCCGTTTTTTTGTGCCACCCCAGCCACTCCTTGTGTTTGTGTTGTGGGACCTTTTTTGACGTTTTGCCTCGCTCTGACCCAGCCTGTTTTCTGGCAGAGCTGGGTCCTGCACATGCCTGCTTGTGGTCAGTCCTGCCTGTGGTCAGTCCTGCCTGTTGGGTGCAGCAGCAGAACTTTCCATCGCACCGTTTGCACAGAGAGATGAAAACCTCCACCTTCACCTGCCTCATGCTAGGACTGCACCCCGGGCCTCTCTGAAATGAGACCAGCTGTCTTGCAGTGAGCTCCAGGGGTAGGGAAGTTAGAGGAGAAGGGAATTGTCAAGAAAGAGGGAAAACCCATGGCTGATAGTGCAGGAGCTGGGGAGCACAGCCAGCAAGTGGAGGAACTTCATGGAAAGCAAATTAGGGGAATGGAGCCCAGAGCAGGTGAGAGAGAAGCACCTACTGCCCCCCTGCCTGGCATCTTACACCTTGAACAGGGAGCCTCAGGAAGCAGAGTTGACAGCCAGAGCTTGGAAAACTCGCTCCCAGTCTCTCCCTGACCTACCTCATCTGGACCCAGCCATTTCATTTACCTGTGTCCTCACAGCCTGAGGAGAGGGAGGGCTGGACGAGCAGTTCTTCAGCATATGTGCCAAGTACTCTGCACACCTGGCTCTCCCAGGCAGATCTCGCTCTCCCAGTCCCTAACTGGGGGTGGAAGCAGCAGAACAGATACTTCTAGTTTGTCTGAAGGACAGTATGCTATGGGAAAAAAAATTAAAATGCAATTTAATAGTTCAGTGGGATTTTCTTGAGCATATAGTTACTCCTGGCTATTTATAGTGCTGTCATTTGAATATCCTGAAAGATGCCGTCATCAGAGGTTTTTCATGATTCCTTTGAAGAACAAACCCCTACTTGTTTGAACAAGTCCCATCATGGGAGATGTTATTCTACACTATCCACCCACACAACCTGGGAGTGATTTTCTTTTGAGAGCTTGTTAAACACAGGAGCAGTCAGCTGGAGCCCTTGTTCCACGGCACAAAGGATTCACACCTGGAAAGGGACTGTTGGCAGCACTGCCCAGCTCAGGAGGTCGGCTTTGGCTGTTCTGTGACACCAGGTGACTCATCGTGTTAGAGCTGTTTAGGGTCAGGTGTTCTGTCACCTGTCCCACACAGAGGGGCCTAAGGGGAGGACAGACAATAAAAAGCATTTGACAATGGCAGAAGTGTCTGACTTGCAGCAGAATCCAATCCTGTAGTAGGACCTAAGGGACCAAATTTCACCCATCCCACCTGTGATAGTGCTCGGGCACCTTCATGGGCAGCTCTGAGCCATCCAGGGCTCAGCCAGAACAGGAACATGCACCAAGGACAGGAAAGGGCTTTAATTTTAATGTCTGTGTGTGTTTCTTTGCAGCTTTTCAGTGTGCTTAAGCAAGTCTCCTATTAAGGGAATTACAAGTTTAATACGAAAACTTGTTATAAGTCAGAGGTATTTGGAAATATTTATGCCAGAGAGACAGCTTAATATTTAGGAATGAGCCACTCATATTACTGGTCAGACTTAATGTTTGTAACAACTTCCTTTCTCTTCCTCCTTGTAGTGTTTTTAGCTCAAGAACAGAATTTATACCCCCACATCAATGCATTTTTACTTTATTATTTTCCATTGTAAAATATTTCAACATCAGCTGGGCAGGGATTTTGAAGCTATTTCCTTAGCCTGCTCCCAGGGTGCAATTTTCCCCCTAAATATAGTTTTTCCAACTGCATAAAAAATAAAACTTTCTCCTTTCCTTCTGTCCCCGTGGCTACAGTGTATCTGTGATTTCGAGCAGCAGGGAGGCTCAACTGTCCAAAAGAGGAACTTCAGGAATGTTTTGGGCAGCAGTGATTGAGCAGGTGCTACTCAGGAGTTGGTGCCTGCCCGGGTCCCACTTAAGGTCCAGCTTAGGACTAATAAACATCTCTTCTAAAGTAAAGAATCTGTGCTCCTGGAATTAAACAGTTCCCAAACTGCTGCTCTTCCACTCGTGCAGCCCCAGCTGGCACCAGGAGCAGGGCAGGAATCACCTGGCCAGGTCTGTCTGTCCACTCACTGTGCAGGAACAATAAGATGTCTCAGAAGAAGTCAATGCAGTCACACTTTAATGTGTCGTTACATCCTTTTATGATTCACAAAGCCAGAACATAAGTACTTATACATTTTTAATGGGAAAGTAACGTATCCCCCTAAAAGAAAAATAGATGTGATTAATCATTTGTCATGGAAGTTGCCTGACAGCTGAAACCTCAAGCTTCTAAGCTAGAAAAGCTCAAATAGACAAATTATACTGAATTGTTCTTTAAAGACCAAGCAGCTGTTTTATTACAATATTAAATTTACATTTAAAAAAGAAATATTCTGATTTATTATTCAGTTATGATAATCTTATTGAAGTGACATGAAATTCATGACAATGGGCTTTATTCTGTCCTCAGTCACCGCAGGCAATTGGGTTTGCCGTTAGATCTGTGCAGGTTCACACACCCAGAGCAGCACCAGTCTGGGAAGACAAACCCCAGACACTGGATTTCAACTTGGTACTGATTTTCCCCAGGAAAAAGTGTGGGTTTGGGTCTGGGACTGGGCTGGATCCCTTGGTTCAGCCCCAAAGAACCCACCCAAACTCACTGTCCCAACAGCACAGGATGTCAGCATACACCACCTTCACCCCACAGCCGCCGGGAATGACCTTCAAACAACTGGGAGCGGGTTGAATTTACATTTTACTTCAAAAAAAAAGGGAAAGTACATACATGAGGGGAGAGTGGGGTGAACAATAATTATCTGTAACCAGCTTTCCACCATTTTGACCTCCAGCTCCCACCAGCACTGGGACCAGCGGGCTCTCTCCAGGCTCACACAGAGTACGAACAGGACTGGGGGGAGGGAACCCCTCCGAGCGGAGGCCGGGTGGCAGCAGTGAGATCATACACAGGGTAAGTGTGTCGTACACAGCTTCTGGTTTAAATGATGTAACGCACCAGCAGGAAGGAGGAGTAGTAGTTAACAGTTACTAACACTAGAATAATCAAATTTATATGTTATACATATACAGCAACTAACTGCTTTACAAAAAAAGCAAAATAATACAATATATTGTCACATGTATTTACAGTGTAGTAAATATACTTTTCTGTCAAATTTTACACAAAAATTATTTACAGGTGAATATACGGCATAAAAAAAAAAAAGGTGGGACCAACACTCCGAGTGACTGTCTGTGGTTTGTTGCATAACAATAGGACGTGCTTCATGACATTGGAAAAAATTAACCTTAGAATGAAACAGAAAAAGCCCTAAAACCTACAACCCGGGTTGGAGCGAGTCCTGGCATGTGCCAGGGACTCGGCCCACGAGACTTAGTGAAATGTTCCCTGTTCTGGGGAGCCTCATGCACAGTAAAGCAGAAACATCAGCATCATTACAGGTAGGTTATGCACTATTCAAATACTACTGAGTTATCTTTAAGTCAGGGAAAATACAA
The DNA here is from genome assembly GCA_013396755.1 of Sclerurus mexicanus. Lineage (NCBI taxonomy): Eukaryota > Metazoa > Chordata > Aves > Passeriformes > Furnariidae > Sclerurus > Sclerurus mexicanus. The sequence continues at coordinate 375,073 of VWZF01001080.1, forward strand.
ACACAAACAGAATGTTAATTGTCTTTACAGTACTCAGCTGTGGTCAGTGTGGGGCGGGGAACAGGCTCTGAGCCAGGGGTGTCACACACGGTCCCCAGGAGGGTGTGACGTGGTCCACGTGTTCCTATCGGGATTTTTCTGAACCTTAAGTTTTCATGTGCAAGCACAGGGACTCCGGGGCTGCAGCAGGGACTGGAGCAGCAGCCACTGGCGGTGGCCCACGGGCTGCCCGGAGCGCAGCCGGCACGTGGGGACCCCGGCATGGGGCTCAGACCCACACTGGGACCAGCAACAACCTACTGGTCACCAGCAGCACAGCCAGGGCAGCAGGTGGGCAGAGGGTGGAGCAGCCCGGGCTGGGAGCAATGCTCCCGAGGATGGAACGGGGCAGGATGGAGAGTGCTCAAACAGGGAAAGAACAAAGGAAGGAGGATGTGAGAAAGAAAAAGAGGCAAAGTCTCAGCAGTGGCTGCTGGAGGGAGCGGGAGAGCAATGGGGTGACAATAAGGCACTCAACAACTAATTACTGATTGGAGTTTAATCGTTACACAGAGGCTGTGGTTCCTTGTGAGCCAAGCACGAGATTCCCAACAACCAGTACAAGACAATGTTCCCGTGTACTGGGGCACACATGACCCCGAATTAAACTTCGGCCCTCAGCTATCCTCACACCACAATTCTACCCCCTTACCTGACACAGGAGTTTGACACCCCTGCTCTGCCAGAGTCCAGGCCCTCTCACTGAACCTCTCACACAGGGGAACCTCCAACCACCTCCCTCCTTCCAGGAAAGAGGAAATTAAGTTCTGTTCACTGACTTTTTGAAGAGACCAGTTTTTTCAGCTGGGACTGAGAGCCTGGAGTACTTCCCACAGGGAGGGTGATTTTCATCACTTGGCCCCTCTGCTCTCACATCCTGTGCTGCAGAGAATGCAGCAGTTTTGATGCAGGGACACTTTTGATGTGGGCGATACAGAACACTGAAGGGCTTCCTCTCTGCCCAAACAAAACCGGTTGGGCAGTTCCTCTGGAATTACTATTCCTCTTTACAGGAAACCTGCTTAGAGGAGAAACAACTGAAAACAGCAAATCACCTTTAGAAGAGATTCTTGTTTTCCTCCTGTCTACAAATCCTCAGGCTTCTACAGTTCCTGGTCTTCAGCAAAATGACACGGGCTGGAACCTGGGCACAACTCAGTGCAAACCACAGTGACACCAGGGGTGGCTCCTCAGTCTGAGGTGTGAGATGACAATGGTTTCTAACCTGGGGACCCAAAACCTCTCTCCACTGTGCTCAGGGCATGGCTTAAGCCCCTGCTCTGAGCCTGAGCCCAGCTCAGCCTCACGGCCCCGCTCACACCCCGCTCCATGTCCCCAGTGACCACGTTCCTGCCACAGCACCTGCACCACCCCGAGTAAAGGGATTTGGTTAATTGCACCAGTTCCTATTTCTGATGTGTTTATTCCAAGACTGCTAATCCTAAGTTTTCCTCTTGTTTTGGCAAACTATTTGCATATGAAGTTTGTGTTCATAGCTTTTCCAGGACTGTAAACAAATTAAAGAAATTGTTATTTTATGAATCAATACAATAAAGGTATTTTTATTTACATAAATGTTACATTGTTACTGTGTGGATACATGGGAATTATGTGCTATAGCAGTAAAATCGGAACCTTTAACTGTACCATTCTCTAATAATTTAGCTGTGGAGTTTGATTTACTGAAAGCCACTAATGATTGCACTGGAGGACTGGCTTTTACCTAGTGGATATACTTTTTTTTTTTCCTTTAAAGCCACCAAAGGATTGTTGATTCCTACCACAGCACAGAGATGTGAAACTGGGAGGCGGAACTGTTCCTGAGCAGGAGCTGTGTGAGCCGCCAGGGACACAGCCCCTTCCCAAACTCCCACCTCCTCCCTCACCAGCACAGCAGCGCGTCCCCAGCGCTGTCACCAGAGCCCGACTGTCACCCACAGCCCTGACAGTGACCAGTGACAGCAGCTTCAGTTCTGTGTAACCCCCGCAGGACCCTGAACATGCCCCGGGGGCTCCCATGGGACAGTGGCAGCAGCCCTGGCCCTGCCACGGGGCTGCCAGGACATCCCCTGGACCCGACAGTGTCAGTTAATTCAAATTCATGTACCTTGAGCAGACGTGGCTGTTCCTGTCCCTGCCTGGGCAGCACAGGGGCAGCTTTGCCACACACCATCCCCCAGAGCCGGGTGCGAATCCATCCCGTTTCCCCTCCATTTCCCAGTGGATGTTCTGCCAGGAGCTCCCGAAGGTGCACTTTCGGACGGGCAGAACCAAAGCACTCGAGTACATGCTAAATGGAAGGAAGAGGTGATAAACTTTCTGACCAACTTTCTGCAGTGCTACAACAGCCCGAGGGTCCAGCAAAAAAACCCCCAGAGCTTGGGAAAAAAAGCCAGTTTGTCCCGTCTGGTCCATGTACAGTCCAAGTGTGTGAAGCTTAATCTGGGGAATGAGGGACTCCTGCAGCCTCCTTTTCCTCTCCCATTTATTGCTAATTACCTGAAATTTAACCTAATCCACCACTTCTGTTAAGCTTGTCATACTGCTGCTATGTGAGTTTCTTTTCAATACGGTAAAAAAAAATCCACAGCTAAAATCTTACGTGTTTGGATTAAAACCACAATTAGAGAAACTTCCCTGGCTCAGGAAGCCACTACTTTGAGGTGTGCAAACAGGGTTAAGGGTCAACACTTCCCTTTCGAGCAGGAACACCCGAGGCCAGAGCAGGTGCACAGCAGGGCTGTTTTGGGAAATGGCTTTGGATTTGGACAAGACGCGGCTCTGCAGCGTCACAGACTCCAGACTTCCCCCGGCTCCGCCGTCCCTCGGGATCTACGCGCGGCTCTGGAACACTCGGACAGAAGGGGGGAATGAAGGCGTTAACGTCAGGCAACGGGTCAGGAGTTGATCATCTGGCGGCGCGGCTGACGGGATGGGAACTGTACAGATCAAGTGCAGCATCGCACCCGGCGGAGGGCCTTTCGCGAGGGGCCGCGCGTGTCAGTCGGGTCCAAAAATAGAAAATAAAATTAAAAAGCAACAATCACACGATCTTTTTGATGCTGTGACGCTTGAAGCTGCCGGCGCTTCGCTGCTTCTGCACTTGGCTGGCGGAGCCGTGGCGCATCCTCCCGCTGTTGGCGTGACCTGCGGTGGGCGAGAGCTCCACGTTCTCCTTGTCGATCCCTGTGGAAACACAGTGCCCAAGGTGAGTCCCACTGCCGGCAGCCCCCGGGCGGGCCGGGGCCAGGGGAACACCCGGACAAGGGGGGTCCCGGCCCCGCCGAGCCAGGGGGTGTTTAAAAAGAATGAGATCCCATTTGTGGCAGGTAAGGGCTGCAGTGCCGCTCCCTCCCTCCAGCCCTTGGGGCCGGCGGAGGGGAAAGGGAGAGGAAAAGCAGGAAAACTTGTGTGTCTGATGAAAACGAAAAGTCTGGTTAAGGGAGGGAAGGAGGAAGAGGCAAAACACGCCGGCGATGCGAAGGCACCGCTCTGCACCCCACGGGCAGCCCGGCAGGACAGGAGTGCTGTGAGAACACTGAGGGGGGGAGTTTGACTCAAGTCTTGCTTTTGCACTCTCCAGGAGGAAGAACTGACACTGCCAAATCTACAGGCTTCTTCCAGCCAAAAATCAACGGCTGCTGTTGAACAGAGGCACGGCTCTGTTCAACAAGGACAGGAGGAAGGTTCATTTCTGAACCCACAGGATTCTGCTGCAGTGGCAGAGGCTGATTGTTGCTACCAGAGGAGATTTCTATGTATTCAAGTACCTACACTTCTACATCACACGGAATCTTGGCTCGCAAACGAGATCAGTAAAAGCAAGTAATGCACAAATGGGCATTCAGAGGACTCGGTCTCACTGCCAGGGCAGGGAAGGGCTCAGCCGGCTCGTGCTGCACAGAGCAGGAACAGAACCCATGCAGAGGTTCCCTGGAAGAGCTGAGTGTCAAGAGCAGACACCAGTTGTGATGATTCAAACCCTGGCAAACTGTCAGTAAAAACATGATCAACAATTCATAGACTCACAGAATAATTAAGGTTGGAAAAGATCTTTAAGATCATCGAGTCCAACCATCAAACTGACTTTTAACAAGTAAAGAAAGAGTTTCCTGAGGAGGGTATTAACAGGAAACAGGCACAGAGCAGGTGAGACTGGGACTCTTCACAAGAACTGCTATTGCCCAGGTTCAGCCCCACCAGTGGCAGGAAGAGGCTTGTGGGGGACAGGCCAGGATGGCACCAGGTTTGTGTCCATGTTCTTACACCTTTCTGAGAAACTTCAGATTTTCTCTGCAGGACAAGGTAACTCTATTATGTTTTGCTAAAAGTCTCACATCAAAAACACCTCAAAAATGAACTGCTTTAGTGTAAATTTGGTGCTGACATGACAACAACACCCCAAACTTGCCATTAGAGCCATCACTGTCAGCTTCGGGCACCAGCACTTGAAGACCAAAAGCCAAGAGCTGTGCTTAGTGCAGACGTGCTCCCAACCCATTGTTACTCTTTCTGCTGACACTGCTGTGAGTTGATCACCCCTGCAGCAGTGTCTCAGTGTAGCTGTCACGGTGTGACTGTCTGATGAGTGTTTAACACCCTCACACTCACGGCAGGTGCAGCACAGAACGAAGAGCAGGACGGGAGGTTTTATGCAAGAGGCTACAAGTACAATCAGCAGCAAAAACGAGGATGTCTCATAGTGAATACAAAAGTTAGAACGAAATCCTGTTACTGTGACATCTCCACAGCTATGTACAAGAAAGTGATTGTCACTGGCATTAATGAGAACAAAGAACACCCTCCACGCTCGGCACAGGGACAATGAGAGAGCTCCAGCAGAGGCTGCTGCAGGCTGCACCTTCCTCTCCTCGTGTGGGCAGCAGCACAAAACCCCCAAACTGCTTTGAGAACAGGAACAACCCATGGGTGTGAGCAAAAAACCCTCCTCTGCAGCCTGCTCGTACTTCCCCATACCCAGCAGAAACACAAGGGCGTGGAGCTCCTGACGTCCTGCACCTCTGCCTGCTGCAGTTCAGTGCAAGGAAGGGTTTGCTGGTGTGTTGTGTCACTGAGGTTAGAGCTGACTCCTGGTGAACCTAAAGAGCTCACACCAAACAGTGCTTCAGTTTAGCTTCACACGTGCAGCACAGTGATTGCCCATCCCAAGCATCCACTTCTCTGTTGCCGTATTTATTCTCGACATTCTGACTGGCTCTTTGTCTGCTCTACCACCAGATATTTTGGCCTCCCCCGAGAAATGCACCTTTAGCGCTCGCTGAAGCCATTCCCGTGTCAGTAACTGCTCCTCATGCCACAGCCCGGCCCTAACGCAGCTCAAGCAGCATTTCGTGCAAATATGATGAAAGAAGAGAGTACCTGGATGAGGCAGCTGCATGAAAACTGCAGACTTAGAGCAAGGCAGAGAAGCTTCACAGACACAGAATGAAAGAAATAAACATAAGTGAATAATGTCCATGAGACGGGGAAGAGAAGGGGAAGGAGCAGAGATGGTGACAGACAAAACATTTATAAACAATGATCTCGCCTAGTTGTTCCCAGATGCAAGAAATGAATTTTTCATGTATTTGCAACTTAATATATTTGTAACCATAATCAAAAACTCACTGTTTGATTCAGTGTGGTGTGAGGGAACTCGATGCTGCTGAACATGTGGCCTTTCCACTGGTGTTTTAGATTTAATTTCCAAGCAAACAGTGCACTGTGTGTCATCAATGTGTCATTTCAGACTCACTATTAACCTGAACAAGCTCCCTAGTTCCCAACTCTGTTCATGGAGACTCTTAACCAGCCTTTGTCAAAAGCCATCTGTTTGCACAGCACTTGGAAGGAACGTTTGACAGGCTGGATTAATTCCTTCCTCTCAGCTTGCAAAGGGATAGGGAGTAGAAAGTGGGGCAGAAGGAAGGAGGACGTTTACAGAGCAAAATGCTTCTTTTTCGTGCAGAGAGCCCAATCCTGCACCATCACCCGAGCCCTGGAAACAAACTGCTGGACCTGCCACCGATGCCGTGTTCTAAATGGAAAGATGCTGCCCAAAATGTCCTTACTTCCACGCTGACAGCAAGGTCTGTTCCCAAAGAAACCCCCATTCCCAAATCATTCAAACAGAGCCCTGTCTTACCCCTGCAGCCCCTCTGCACCCTGAACACAAACCATCCCAGCAGCCAGAGCCACCAGAGCCCCTGGAAGGGCAGATTCCCACCAAGAGCCAAGCCCAGCCCAGCAGGGCTCAGTGCAGGGAGCAGAAACAGGGAGCAAGCGAATGAACCCCCCCCCACCTCAATGCAAGGGCTTTTTGGCCTTCCACTGGGCTTAGAAACAAAGCAGAAATAAAAAGTTGAAGCGAGTGTTTACAACCGCAGCAGCTAATTCATCACTTAAGAAATATTCTACAGTGTATTTTTTATGACAAAGAAAATATTTCCTCTATATCCACATGGACTTGTTTTTCCTTGAAGGCAGAGTCCAATCCCTGATGCTGCTGTGTGAGCACAGGCCTTGGATCACAGAGTCAACTGGAGCCCAGGCACACTCTGCATGGCACAGTTAGGGATTCTTTTTCCCACCATGTGCTACCTTACAGTGCCCAGATCAGCATCTTCTGCTTGCAAATTACATGCTTATATGTTTATATTTATTCCTTTTCAAGCCCTCACTGCCGCACATGTTCCACATGAAGATGGAGCTGTTGTGTCTTCTGACGCCCTTAATGCTCTTCCCTTCACATGCAGTGACCTGGGAGACAGCTTTTGTGTGGATAAAATCCAGCATCTGAACTGGGGTTAGAGCTCAGAACAGTTTAATATTAATTAGCCTCTGGAAGGCTCCGATGCTTGGTGCATAACCACATCCAAAGGGCCAACAGAGTGTCTGGCTCCCAAACCTGAAATTCCCACATGTCCCTCCCCTCGCTGGGACCAGAAGAGCCACTGACCTGGGGAGTGCTGGGAAGTGGCAAGTGAGGTCATGGAGTTGGAGAGGTTGAGGTTCGCAGTGATGCTGAGCTGGCTCTGCACCGCCGGGGGATACGGAGAGGTGGGGGTCAGGAGAGACTCCTCACTGGTTTCCTCATCAATTCCGGGCAAATACGTGTCAATCAAGGCATCGAGGAACTTCACTATGAGCTCAGCATAGTCTGGGATTTGGGTTTGCTGTAGGAGATGGGGGGAAAAAAATAAAGGAATTGTTCTTTTCTTTGTATTTTCCTGCCAGTCTGAGCTTTCCTGCAGCACCAACGTACCCTGGAAAGGCCAAACAGCCCTGAGCACACGGAGCTCTTACCTTGGAGAAGGGGCCAGCAAACCTCCACAGCCCATTGAATCCAAAACCTGCAACAACAAATGGAATGTGAGCACCAAACCCCAGCTCCCATCAAGGACCATAAAAACATGTTTAAGTGTCGCAGTTCAAGTGAGCTTGGGCACTGAAAACCAAACATTACACTAAGGAATTGACCAGTTCTTAAATCAACCCCTAATTAATGAGGATAACACGGTTCATAATCACCACCACTCACATTCTGTATTTCTTTAAGTTGCTTGGAGGAAACAGAATCCTGAGGTTCAACTTCTTTTACTCACACAGATGGCAAAATACTTTTAATATTTGCTGCACAACTGCAGCAGTTTTAATATTCACGTTAGCAGTAAAAACTAATTTTTCCTAGGATATCTGAAGCTGGAGAGGTGCCACCAGCCTGACTGACTAGTCCAGGAGGGTTGCAATTTGGAAACATTTTCAGTAGTAAATCTAACACCAAATACAGTAATTTTGAAAAAAGAGGAAAATATTTACTCTGCAGATAAGACGTCTGGTATTGGGGTGGAGACTCCTCATGGTAGACAACACTCTGCACAATTCCATGGATTGGATTCAATAAGTTTGGATCCTGGCACAGCGATAAAAGGGTATTGATCTTGGAATCCAATAAATTATGCCTGAAGAAAAGAGAAGTGGCTTAATTTTTGGTCATTAAATAAAATAAACCTGCATTTCCCAACTGACTTTGGCAACCAGGAGCTCAGGTGGGATTTTCACGCCCTCAGTGACTTCAGAACACAATTCCCATCAGTGTTCCGTGAGGGCTCTAACAATGGGCAGCACTTTCAATATAACAATATAATCCATTAAAGCCTTTCCCCAGCACTTTAAACTGCAAGTATTTTAATTATTTTGAAGCAAAAATTCTGCACTGGATTAGTGTTCCTGTCAGAGCCACAGTTTCAAAGCAGCTTTTCAGCCCTGTGCAGCCCCGTCCCACTGAGCTCCCCTGCAGGTCTTGGGCACGTTGAGGGTTTTAATGCAAATGCCAGTTACTGACAATCGTGGTTTCAGTAACTCACACAACTTGTGTGTGCTTCGATCATGACTTTATAAAGCCAGAACAAGGCAGCATTCCTTTAAATTGCGCCCAAGTCAGTTTTAAACATCTGCTCATCTTCATTTCTGACAGCTGGGCTTCCTTTACACGTACTTGCTCCAGCAAAACAGATACCTAAACAAATACACCCAGAGTACCTGCAAAAGGCTCTCCATCAGTTCTGAGACACACCTGGGGGACACATTAGGAACAACCAGCCAGGGACAGACTGCAGCTCGCAACCTACACATGAGCAAGGGCCTTGCAGGTGCCTGTCCTGGCCAGAGACCTCTAAAGGAAGGGCCAGGACAGAGTTATTCTGAGCAGAACTTTAGGTACTTACACAACGGGAAAGACCTTGGGGAAGACAACACTGGCTTCTGCTAAGTACTCGTAGAGGATGCGCTGGTCGAACTCGTCCGTAGTGTATTTCACCAGCGTGGCCTGGACAGGGAGAGGATTCCATCAGTTCATTTGCGTAGTTACAGCCTTGAGTGCTGCTGCAGTTAAAGGTTTTGACAGTTCTGAGTAGCAGAAAGCAGCACTTCGAAAGATTAACTTATGTCTGGTATTGGGAAACAACAAAACCAGTTGGTAACGGCTTCAAGTTTGGCAATAAATTGGTCTAGTTGGTTTTTAACACAAGTGTCCAACTGAGTCTTTCTGAATTGTATCTGGTGTGGGAACTGAATTGGTACAGCTGAGAAAGTGCTATCAGACTGTACCCATATTACTAGTTAATGACTTCAACCTGAATTATGCTGGGATTCCAACAATTTTCACTTATTTTTAACTAAAATATATTAATAAGCTTTTATTATATAAAATGAGTCTGTGATAACACTCAGCCAGGAAACACAAGGAACACCTTTGCTTTGCTGGGAGCTTAAAGGACATCAGAAAACGGCAGACAATACAGAGAAGAAAGCTTACAAGAACCGTAAGCAGCAGTGCTTGAATTTTTGGGTCAGTCAGAACTTCTTCATCCAGGAGCACGTTTGACTCGGAAACGGAAACTTTGCGGAGATGTGGGTGTTGCTGTGGTGATATTCTCTGGGTTTCTGCCAGATAGAAAAGAGCAACTCATCCAGAGCCAAACAGACTCAAAGCAAGACAGGATCAGCTCCTGCACAACAGATTCAGTCATGTGCAAACCTCAGAGTTCACCGGCCTCTTCAGCGAGGTGAGAGCAACGACTGTGCCGGAGTACAGCAGCACTGGACCCGTACATGGGATGTGGGATCAGATGGCAAACAAAAACCCCAATTTCCTCTTCAGTGAAATACAGGCCCAGGGGTGTAAGTACCAAATTTGGGGTCAGGCAGATACAAGAGAAGAACCCTGGTCTTGCATTGCAATTGGGGGTGGGGGCACAAGAAGCAGATGGGGGAGAAGATGAAGAGAGGCATTCCAGGCATCAGGTCACGTTCCATCTCCTGCAGGAATTTGCAGCTGGGGTTTATTAACTTGAAACAAGCCAAATGTTATTTATTTCCTTGCACTCCAGTTTGCAGGACTTTAGAGCTGCCCCCGATTCTGCACCTGTAAACTGAGCAGCTCCAACTGCACCCTCAGCTGCCAGTGGTCTGAAGGCTGCACCCTGCAGAAGCATTGCTAACAAAGGTGCTTCTCCCTTACCTTGCAGTAACCTTGGTAAATAAACACTGAATTTAGAAATAATCCTTTGTATAGCGTTTATAATTAGTATTATTCTTAAAATGTTAGTCCTGTTTCTCACCCATTTCATAATCATTTTCGGCTACTCTCCTCATTTTGGGAGGCGTTGTGATTCCAGATTCCATGTCTTGCCTTTTAGGAGCCTTTGTGTCCGATATCAAATGGTCAAAACTTTTCCTTGTACCTAAAAACAATTTATCAGGCAATTAAAAACATTAAACCTAAATCCATTTTCTACCTTTTTTCTGATTTTCTGGCCAAGCTACTCCCCTCTCTACCATGTAGTGACAGGAATCTGGGGACATTTTCCCTTTCTCAGGGATGGGACAGACAGGACGGTCACACCATGCCGCTCTCCATCACAGTGTCCAAAGTGCTGCACAACACACGTGAGGAAAACATGCAGTTAGTCACGTGGGCATGCCATGGACCCCTGGGCACCACACCACACTGAACACACATGCCAGAACACGGTTACTGAAAAGGAAGCGGTAACAGGGCTGGAAGGAAGGAAATGCCCCTCTTCTTCCACCCGCGTAAGGCCAAAGGCTTTGCACAAGTTCCGCAAAGCAACTCAGCTTATTCCTCTGATAAAAGACTTGGTTTGTAAACATGATGCCCTGAGAAGCCATGAATACAAATCAGATTGCTTATAAAACATCTCCAAAGTTCTGGGACCATCTCTAGCACAAACCAGAGCATTCAATAGAGTAGCTGAGCTACATATTCACTTCTTGGGTTTGCTGGAGAGGGTTGGTAGCAGAAAATTGGCATTAGGATTCTTTAGTGTCTGGACTATATTTTTTTCTTCCTTTTCTCCCTTTTCCACTTCACATGCACATTTTGAGTGTCACTCTCGCTCCCCCACTTCATGACCAAAAGAACTGAGTCCTCTTTAACTGTCCAGTGTCCTGCAATTGGCATTTTGCAGAACCCGCACATTCCTCTGAAATCAGGACTAAGTCCTCGAAGTCAGAACCGATACAAGAATAACTTTTCTCCAGTAATGCTTCCCAGGGTGTTCTGCAGAAAAATCAATAAATTAGTTATCTTAAATAACCTAGAAGCTTTTTAGTGTTGGCTTGTGAAGGCTGCCCCATATCCAAGCTCATGGATTTCCGTGTGCGAGGGCTGATCTGTCCCACTGTCGGGTAACTGGCAGCCAGGTGTCTGTCTGACCCCTTGGGGGATGACCAGGGCTGGTTTTCCTTTAGTGTCCTGCAAATGTAAACAAATTAAATTAGGAAAACCTTTAGAACTGTGAACATTTAGGCATAAGTTTTTCAAGTAGCCAAACTATCCTTGATTAAACCCATCTGTCCTACCGGGTTAATCTCCCCAAAACACATATTAAGGGATAATAATTACTTTGCTTGCAAAAATGTCTGAGCTAGTAAACTAACAATTTGATGTGAATGTAATGCTGAGGAGATAAAAAATAAAGTAGTGAAAAGAACACAGGCAAATCAGCCTATGGGGCAAGATGAAACATATTTAATAATCAGCTATGCCATAGTCAAAGCTAAAAAGAGAGATGCTGAGCAAAGTGCTCGCTGTTGAGAGACACAACCTCTCCATGGCACTTCAGGTTGATTCCCTGGCTGCTGTCTCTGGCTGCACACAGACAGGCTGTAATAAGGGGTCAGGGCTTTCCAGTGGCACAGACAAACACATGCCTTGGAGCTCTTCGAAGGATAATCAAAATTTTCTTCTAAAATATAAATGGGATGGAATCGGGTCTTGTAGAAAGATGTTAGCAAAATCAGAGCCTCCAGGGCAGTCAGGCTCTGAAATAGTTTTATGGATCTGAAAATTAAACCTGTATGAATTCCAGGCCCAAATTTCTCTTTGACTCCTGATCACAGTGGAAGCAGCGAATTGGTCAGGAACCAGTCACAGCCCAGGAACTCAGGGCTGTCAGGGGGGTTCAGTCCTCAATAAACCACAGGTTCTCTTTAGGTCACTTCCTAAAGGAAACAGACATTGCCATTTGGATAACTTATCTAAAAGTCAGACAACCAACCTATAGCTAGTGTCACTGTGATGTATGGGATATGTATCCATAGGAACATTTTCCATTGAAACGTCTGTCAACAAGAGAGACTTCCTATGCTTTAGGCTGCAGCGGCTCCGAACCTCCTCAGATACTGTCAGCAGAGCTGGAAATGCATTGAACAGAAACAATATTCCATCAATTCACAGGTTTTACTGAGCCCAAAGAAGACCACTGAGCTGCAATTACCCCTTATGAAACGTACAGATTAAAAGCAGGTCATTTAAAAAGAATTATATTCCCCATCCAGTTCAATGACAAGATTTACACATTTGCGCTCACATGTCACCATTTCGATTTCTGAGCACTCAGAATTTGAATGCTCCAAGACACACACTTCAGTATTTACACCAAGAAACCTTCAGCCTCCCTGAAGCATTTCCAAAGCTGCAGAGCAGGTGCTGTGCTGGCAAAGCCCTCAGTCCCCGAGAAGCTTTCCCTGATGCACCCACCCTGCCCACACTTCTGGCCACCTCCAGTTACAAGTTTCCTTTATGCTGGGACAATTTTAACAACATAAACCTGAAAGAATCCCCAAATAATCCACTCCTTTTCCATCAGCACAGATTTAAAAGGAAGTTTGGCTCATTGTACCTGCCAGGTAAGCCACGCTCTGGGTGTTCACCTCGAACTTGTCACAGTTCCTGTGTTTGTTAACCAGAGCGAGGAGTGTGTGCAAAATCCTCACTGTCCTTGCTACAGTGGTAGGAGAGGGATGCCTGTACCCTAAGAAACAAAACATTGCATTTCATTTTTAAACCCACATTTCTGAAGTGTTAACATTTTGAAAACATTTATTAATATTTTCCAGCGCGTTCTCAGGACACTCCATCTCAAGGGTAAGGAAGCACAGTGCTGACAGAAAGGCACATTCAGGACTAGTTTTTTTTCTGTCCCACCCCCCAAAAATGCATAATTTCAAATGTCTGTCCATACATTTTATCTATTATCCCATAAATCAGTCTTCTAAAAGGAACAATGAGCCTGAGCACAGGCAAACACAGAGAGAGACATTGGAGGAAGAAGTAAAGATGTGCAGCAAAGGAAGCCCCACATCCCGTGAGAGTTCAGAAGTTATAGCAGTGAAGGCCTTTGCAGGACATGTATAAAGGAAACCTGGCAAAGTCCTTTAGTCAAAGAACATTTAATTCTGCATCTACTCTGTAATCCAAGTTTACTAAAATCCACCAAGCAGTTTCTGCCCTTTATGCCTGGACTTGTTTTTATTTCTGAATCAAGAGTGTTCCTCTCAAACAAATGGCACTATACACTCTTTATTACCTTTCAGGAGATGCCCCACTAGTGCAAAGTTAAAGTTGGAGTTGAAATTTAGCCCAACAAAATGATCCATCTGCTTGCAGTGCCACTCAAGTGGTCTTCTGATCTCCATGAACACCTCTTCTGGGCTCTGACCCACAAGAAATAAAATGAAAGAGTACTTCACTGAAAGTGACTCATCACATCTCAAGTTTGTTGCTTTTTTTTAAGTAACAAAACAGTTCTTTTAAGGGGTCACAGGAAAATATCGAACACCTTCTCACAGGTCACATCTGGATATTACTGTTCCAGTTTCAAACAGATCAATAGGAGCTTCATCTCCACATCTTAGTTTTGCTGTTGATATCACTCGAGTGAAACAATTATTAATGCAAATTTCTGGCTGAGTTGCTTAAGAAGTTGGGGGTTTTTTTTCCCCTTCTTTAGCAGCTCTACCTGCTGCCATCACTGAGGGTCAGCAGAGCCGAGTGCTGCCCGCTCACCTTGTCATTGAACACGCGCAGGCTGTCCAGGGTGTGCAGGTTCTGCTCCAGCAGTGCCGTTCCTGCCGAGTACAAGTTCACTTCATCCAGCTGCAGCACTGCCATGGCCACCCAGAAGAGAGCCTTGTGCATAGGAGAGTCCTGGAGGGGGGAGAAAGAGCCACAATTTCACTTTCAGGTCAGTTCAGGTAGATGAAAGATAACCAGCACTGGCGGGTGGGTTTGTCCTTCTTGTAGCAGGTTTTGTCCTCAGCCACATCCATTCCAGGAACAGCCTTTGCCCACATGGCCATGGCCCAGTTTGGGGAAGCAGAACAGAACATTCTACAGCATTTCCAAAGCCTTTGCAGAGGTCCCACAGACAATCTGCCTCACGTCCCATATGTGGTACTTCCAAGCATGAGTCACAGCAGTCAAGCGTGAGCTGCAGATACCCCAACACTTACTTACACTTCTGAGATTGTACCCACAATTACAATTTTCATTTATAAGATACATTCTCTGTTTACTCTAAAAAGCCAGTTATTTACCTTGTTAAGAAGAGGCTGCAGCTTGGTGAGGGCTATAACTGTGGCTTCTATTAGAACTTGGCTATTGTAATTATCAGGGCCTTTTAAACAGCTCTCAAGTCCCTTTTTGTAAGAAAAAAGAGAGCAATTAAAAATACAACCATAATTACATTTTGCTTTGCAAAAGGAAGATCAAAGCTCTACACAATAATTGTAGCTCTCAATTATTTACAAAGCCTGAGCTCATTTTAAACCAATTCTCAAGAACTTTTCCAAATGGAGATTTACATAGCAGTGATGTATGTACTGCTGAGAGCAGCTGCACAACGTGCACCACAACAGTCAGCGTGCAGGGCAGGGTGTAGGAGCTGGACAAAAGCTCTTTTATCATTTAGATGCCATTCAATTAAAGCTTATGTCCATAAAACCCTAATAAAATGCTTAAAGGACACATATTTAGCACACTGTTCCCTTCTATGGAACACAACCTTCTTCAGAAAAATGGAACATCACTGTCAATCCAGGCAGCCCTTTTCAATTTTTTCTGACATAAATGTCCTGCTCTTTACTATATTTTCTTACAACACGTGAGGTTATGCACTTTCTTTACCATTTGTGAATCAGGTGTATGCAGGCAAAGGCCTTAACAGGAAATGTCTCATTTATTTGAATATTGACTGCAGGATCCACCTCTGTCTCAAATTTTAAACTCAGTACTGAGACCTATTCTTAGTCTACAAGTCACAGCAGTGATGGAACTTATCGCCACCAAATCAATTCCAAATAAAACGCCTGGCCTACAGAAAGTGTATTTCCAATCAGATCTATAGAGGAACACGCTTGAAAAACATATTTATCCTCAAATTATGCCGAGTTCTATATTTGATGGGAAGATGGAGCTAAAAATAGCTACTCTATGAGTCACAAAGGAAAACAGACCCATTTACCTTGCTGAGAATTCGGATTATTTGTTTTATTTGTCCATGAGACACACGTTTACTTATACAGCCAAAGACAACCAGTGCTCTTGGCTGCAGGGAGGGGTTATACTGGAATGCAAACCTGTGAAGAAGCAGAGAACACTGTATTAAACAACATCATTAACAAAAAGCTGAGAATTCTGAGTGTACTCCAACAGGCAGGGAGGGGTCAGGGGGTGAGATCTACAACGTACTTTTGAGCTAGTTCAGTCCACTGGTCCAGCCACTTGCATGTTGGAATATCCCTCATACAAGCCTGAAAAGAATTAAACTGTTTGAATAAATGCCACATTACGAAGTATTTGTAACATCCAGAGCATGCAGTAGTTCACTCTCAGAAGTCAGCTCTTTACCGACAGCCACCCCAGGACACAGCCCTCCCTGCACTGCCAGCCCGCAGGACTGGGCAGCAGTGCCCTTCTCCCTTAGGGCTGCTTTCCTTGGCCCCACTGACCTCCATGATCTCCAGCAAGGCTTCAGTGACCGTTTCCAGCGAGGTCAGTGCGAAGGTCTCCCTCTCGTAGGAGCCGGGTGAGAAGGACCTGTCGCGGTAGCTGGAGCGGAACGCGATGACGGCGGCCGATTTCACTTTGCTGATTCCAAACAGCAAATAAAATTTGGGCAGAGAGAACTCAGTCAAGCTCAGCCTTAAAACTTGCTTGGTCTCCTCTGTTGAATAAAGTTTTGCATGTTAGATTCACACCACGGAAGTTCAAATCCGCATTTTAACACCCTGAGGTGTCCACCCTCCCAGCACAAAAGCAGATACACAGCCCGCAGGTCACTGCATATCCCAACACTGCTCCCTTTGCTACTGCTCCCCAAATATGCCACAACAGCTGTGCTCCCTTGCACTGATTGTTGAAACCAGGCACAAGGAAGAGGGATTCTAAAAACGGGTACAAAGCAACTTTTTAAAAGATGTGGTTGTGTGACTTCTCTCACGGATTCAGGAAATGGAAACTGGAGCGTTCCTGAAATACCAACAGAACTGGAGGCTCAAGCAGCAAACTCTGCTTTTGGCTCTGGCATTAACATGAGGAAAGTCACTTAAAGCAGAGGAAAATGATGGCCCTGCTACTGGCACTGAGTATTTTCACAGCTCTGCACCTGCAGTTTATTTCAGTGTACTCCAAGCCCCCTGTGCCAGCAGGAGGGCTCCAGGAAGGCTCCCAGCCCCCGGTGTCCAAGCACAGCCTCTCGGTGTGTATGTGCACCCACTCACCCTGGTGATACACACATACACAAAGTGAGCTTGCAGACACTTAAAAAGAGATTACAGAAACTTGGATTTCTTTTTGTGCACAAAATCCAGCACGGTTTTACACTTCTGGGGTAAGAAGTGGCTAGTTGCTAATACCTGTTACTTTAGGGCTGCTGAAATACAACAGTAGATAAAACCCCTGTAGTAACTCTATAGCTTCACCATTCCTTATGTAATTGATATTTTTGTTACCACATTATGCAACCCTTCACAAGATGCACATCAGCCAGTTTTAGCACTGATTGTATTTTCTCCTTTGCCTTACCAGAAAATCACTGGTACTTTCTTCTCTTTTTCTAAAGCCCATTATACAAACAATTTACATTATCTACCTGCTCTAAACGAGGCATTTTTTACTTCAAGACTCATTTCTTGTTGATCATATCCTCCTTCTGATTTGTATTCAAGCTGAACTACAAACCACTGTTTTCAAACTCTCAGAACAGTTTGCAGAGAGAAAGACAACTCAAATATTTGTTAAACAAATTAAGGAGCAATCAGCTTCACTGAAAAGCCAAAAAAACTCACCGCTGAAGTGAAGCTGTGAACAAGTGCAAAGAGAGTGAATGATGTTGATGACGAGACCATGAGTGGAAGCTCTGAGGGAAAGGGGACCCGTGGCCACCAGCAGAGTAACCACGTGGAAGAGGTAGGGCAGGTGTGCAGCCACATCCAGGGAATTGTTGAAGGAGAGCATCAGCATGTAGCGTGCCAGGATGGCAATGTCATCCCACATCAGGTGCTGCTCCAGCGTGGGAGTGGGAGACAGGCAAGTCTTGTCAATGATTTTACACATCCTCCCAATCACCTGGGAAGAGAGCAGCCATTCTGTTAACTCAAACAGGAGCACAGCTCAACATTTCAGTAGAAAACATCACAACTCAACGCTAGAGTTGTTCTACTGCTTGGAACTTATTTTATTATGGTTTTCGCATTGTTACCCGCACTGAAATCAGAGATCTCAGTGTCATGTTAGTAGATAAATTGAAGCTATTCTATAAAAGGAAGTTAGTGCAAAGGGGGAACTCACTTTGCTTGACACGAGTTTGACATTGCCAGAAGCCAGGGCCACAGCCGTGTCTGCCATCACCTCAGCTTTGATGGAGCCCAAGCCCCCCGTGGCACTGGTTTTGATGAAACTGTCCAGCACTACATCCAGGAGATCTGTTATCTGACAGAGAAAAACATATCCTCTCTTACCACTCAGATTACCCTTGGTCTTCCACAGCCAAGCACCACTGAAGTCAGCAATTGTGCATTTCTTTAGCTGAAGATGCACAACTATCAAAAACTGAAGCATCAGTTTCAGTGACTCGTCATTCTTTTGGCAAAAAGCCTCATGCAAATTTTAGAACCATAAAGCTGAATTCCATCAGGTTTTACTCAAAATGCTTCAGTACTGTGGAGAAACTATAATTCATTTTGCACTATTTTTATTTTATTTTCCACTTTAAAAGCATAACTATTTATAAAATGGAGAACATAGTAAGAAGGAACTAGATTTGAAGCAGAAAAACCCCCCGTACTTCCATGAAAAGAAGCAAGATCTCATCTGTCAAAGATCTTGCTTAGAGCACAGTCGTGTGTGAATATGGCTGCCAGGAAAACAACCTTCTTCTCATGTTAAAGAACAAAACCAAAGACATTTACTATATATGCAGGTAAGAATGCAATCTGCCCAGAGCACAGAAAGCCCTCGAACTGCAGAGGTAACATGCAGGCCAAGACTGATGCTATTTCAGTGCTGGTTCAAACTCAGCTCTCACCGCTTTATGAGAACTGGTTGCAGTTCTGGCCAGGTCAACTCAGTCAGGGACAAAACTTGCACCGACTTCTGTGAAATATTTCATCTTTTATGTTCTCCACATTTACCTGTTAACTGACTCTGATACTGGATGTAACAGTCCCATTGCTCTCAGTGCAATTTAAGCTGTCAAAATAAGCTGGGATTTTTTTTTCTTTTGGGGTGTTCTGTTGGGGTTTTTTTGCCAATTGAACAAGCAAGAAAACGCACTTGTGCATCCATTTGTCAGGTCTCCCACATTCCCCAAGAGCAGCTCTTTGATGCTGGGCTGCAGCAGTCTGGATGACAGTTTAAAAAAAAGAAATCACTAAAAAAACTGTGACGGGGGGAAGTTGATGCAAAGCTCATGAGTGAGCCTGGCCACGGGAAGCAAAGCTGCTCTCATTTGCCCAGACACCTCCTCCTTCAATGGCACATATGATGTCAGCTTTGCTTTTTTCATCGTTTTACTTTGCAGGGAGGGTGAGGACAGAATTTGGCTCAGTGTTAAGCTAATCATGAACAGGATTGGAATCAAAATGCTTCTGCTTCAAAAGTGCAAACAGAAAAAACTCTTGTTTTTACAATGCCACGTGCCTCATACCCCTCAATGTCAGTGCTTTGCTCTTTCCATCCCTTACCCTCCATCATGGGGGTTTTGATCAAATAATTACTACAATACCAACAACCTGTAATTTTCAATTATCAGCAAGGGTCAGGAAGACACACCTAGAGGCCAGAGTTCAGTAAAGATTTTATGAAGGACTTTACAGAGTGGAAACATCAGAAGAACTTGCACACCACTGTCCACACTGCTCACATACCTGGGCTATGTTAAGAGCCATTTTATTCTTCTGCATTAACATTTAAGTACTTAAAAACTCTATAAAACTGTTCACAAATGATGTAGAATTTGTACCTGTCCAAGACTTCCCCATATCTTAGCTTGAATGGAAGGATACATCTGTTTTTCATTTATTGTCATTGTTATGAGCTTATCCAGAATAGCAGTGACTCGCTGGCGTTTGGCATCGTCGTTGTGCTTGCAGAACCTGACCAGGTTGGACAGCCAGGGAGTCATGTACTCCAGACACAGGTGTTTCAGTTCAATACCTGAAAGAAAAATGCACCTTATAACACAGAACCAGCACTGGCCTCTATTTATAAATAGATAGAAATGGGTCATCTGAAAACCAGCTCCAAGAAGAATTTGCAATTTAAACTTGGTGTGACTCAGTAAGCTTAACTGACTAAGCCAGACAGATATCAACCTAAATCTTTTCAAATTCATGGTGAGCATTAAGAAACACTAGAGTTACTCACTGGATTTGCTGAACCCCGAAATACACTCCTCCAAGAACTCCAAGGTGAGGTGTGGCTCGTTTGCTGCAAGTGTCTTACTGATAGATACAATAAATAGTGTGTTGTTGGCAGGAATACACAGACCTGAAGTTTCCAGTAACTGGCCCTCAATCTTTAAATTAAAGGTACAGGTTAAGGCACATAGGAGATTATAGGCAGCAGACCTGTAACAAAGCAAACAATGTGACTTGTAGGAGTTTCCTTGTACATTTGAAAATACACACATTATTCATCACAGTAGCAGTACTGACATTTTAAAACCAAATCCATGCTGCTATAGTAGAAATTACATCTAAACCCTGAACTTTTTCCCTGCACCAGTTACGATTCACAGATAAACACACTTGCCTTGGAGAAAGAGAAGAAATTATTCTTCCACTTGCTCTGAACAATTTCTGCTGAGGTTACAGAGTGTGTTTGAAGAGCTTTGTACTGGACTTCTCAGAGTGGCTGCACCTGAGCTGCTGGAGAGAGCCTGCTCAGGGCCCAGAGGTGCCCCTGGCCAGCACACAGCCCAGAGGAGCCCGTTCTGACATGAATCATGAGTCTGCTCTAAGGGGTACAGCTCCCACATTATTAAACAAGTTCAGCACCATGGAAATCAAACGTACCTAATGAACACACAGTGCAAAACATTAAGTATTTCTCCTTATAAAGAGAAATAAAGCTTCCTACATGACTTCAGTTCGTCTCACTGTGTGTGCCTTTCTTTGCCTATAGGAAGCCAATCTTACTTTAGTATGAATAATTTTTTTATGCAGCTGTGATGGCAGAAAAATGGTTTTGTTCAAGACAGATTTTCTAACACAAAGGAAACCTCGGAAAGAATTCACATTTTTAACCAAAGCTGGTAGTGATTCCAAAGCTCTGTACCTCAGACTGGGGTCTGAGCTCCCCAGGTTGAGCAGTGCTATGTTCAGCAGCGTTCCAGGGACATCCTTGGGACGGATTTTGGTGTGCTGAGGGATGGAGTCTGGCTGGGACAGCTCCCAGCGTGTGCGGATATGGATGATGGACCTCACGATGGCTTCACACTCCTGGTGCATGAAGGTGAGCGGTGTGCCCTGGTTGGCAATGGTCAGGGTAAACTGGTTCTCATCAACAAGACATATTTCCTCAATTTCAGAGGCGTAGTATATGTCATTTAAAAACACTGTCTGGCCCAGGACTCGCGTTCGTTCCGCCGAAGTCACCTGCACAGCTGTTGACCCAACCTTAGAAAGAGAATGGAAAATTGGCTCAGCACCTAATGTTAAGCATATAAAAAGTCTGACACTTCTGATTTTATAATAGATAAATGTATGAAATTTTATACTTCCTAAAGGAGCATACTAGAAAGTTGTGATTTCTCCTCAGAACAAGGGAGGAGAACTAACAGACAGAAAAATCATATTCCAATGCTTGTAAAAATATAACAAATCTCCAGGAATACATTAAAAGCACTTACTTTAATAGAAACTTTGGTGTCTTTATGAGCCAGTTTGAGAGCATTATGAAACACTTTCAAGTCCTCCTCCAAAGCCAAGGTAGCTGCTGGGAGCTTCTGCTGGTCGTGTTCGATGTGCTCTGCCAGCTTCCCGGGAGAGTCTATGAAAACAAGCCTTTTGCTTCCTTTCAAACCTGTCAAGAGCCTTTCATGGTATTTGGTGTATTCTCTGACCCAAGAGTTACAGTTATAAATAAAAACTGCTGCGACATTTTCATAAGCAAAGCCTGGAAAAACTACAAACCATTTCGAAAGAAAGTCTGTTTTAAAGCGATTACTGGGGCCAGCGTGTGTGAGGTCCACCACGATTTCATATGGCTTTGCATAGTATGGCTTCAGGGTCAGCAGCACGTGGTAGATCAGCAGATCACCATTGATCTGACCAGTCTTGAACCTGTAAGACAAGACAGACATTGCTGGGGTTACACCTGAGAGCCACAGCACAAACACCTGGGTTTCCAGGCACACAAACCATGGACATGAGCCAGGCTGATCCTTCCCACGGCTCTGTGTGAGACACCCTGGAGCCTGGCATTTTACTCAGCTTCATCCTGAATCGCCCCACAACCTCCCACAGCCAAGTGACCTCTGGGAGGTTTGTTCAACAAAAAGAAAAATCAAATTCAGGCTGAAGCAGCAGTGTATGAATTGGATCAAAACTGGATTGCATGGGAAGAGCTCAAGAATTTCTTTTAAAATAAAAGTATAAGTGCCTCTAAGCTTGTTACCATGTTGGAGATTCAAATTATATCTATTTTTGTATGTGGAAAAATGTACTTATCTCAGGAGTTTTAACTAAGGATAAATAAACATTCACACCCCAACTTTTTCAAATCAGACCCATTCTATTTGCTATATCCTGCAGTACTCTAGTGCCTGGGGGAGTGTTTCTAAGAATGATCACTCCTCTAAGGACTATAGAGGACTTGCCTGCAAAAATAACTTTTTCCAGAGAAACATTCACATAATTAAGAATAATTTTTCTCATGTAAAGATTGTCTGAATTTTGAGACTGGGCAACACATCTGCCTAAACCACATCTCCAGAGACCACACAGCAGACAGAATTCTACTGGGAAGAATTAATTAAAAATAAATTCATCAGTAGCTCGTGCAAATTTAAGGTACTTTTAAATACCTGCCACTGTTCCGAGCTGTCATTAACTCAACTCTTTCAGGGCAAACAACAGGCCACAGGAAGAGCTAACAATAAATGCTGTGGGCACAGATGCAGCTTTGAGGGTATCAGGGCACCTCTCATGGTAACACCTGAGTGTGGGACGCTGGAGGAGAAAGATTTCATGAACACAGAACGTTTGTCTGCCCAAGAGGCTTTTTTCCCCCTGTTGCTCTGAGAGCTCAGTTGGGCAAGTCGTTGTTTTTCCCCCCTCTAAGGTGTCATGGTATAGCTGTTACCAAAAGGAAATGTGTCATCGCTGTCGTTTGAGTTGCCCACTGAGAGTAAACGACACGTCATTTCAGTTACAGATTTGCCTAAAAAATACCAGTGCTGCCCAAATCTCCCTGCTGTACATTGATGGTCCTTTGCATCCCTAGGAGCAAACACATGCACGAAGAAGTTTTATTGTTAAAGGACTAAATATCTGAAACACCCACTTTCTGTTGGTTACATCTTGGCAAGGTAAGTACCCGTTTTTCTTCTCCTGTTTTAAGCTGCACTTCAAAGTTTCTTACACTTTGTAGAAAATTATATGCAAAAGTATTTTTAAAGAAGTTCAAGTAACTCAGTGTAACAAACTGTAGAAATATTATCTCCAACTGAATCGAGGAAGCTGATAAACTGTATTTTTAGTCATGTTAAAGGTTATTCACAATCAGACTCCAAGGAATTAGCAGTGACAGTCACTGCTTAGCTCTGTTGTTCCTGCACTGCAGATCTCTCTGGGTACTGAGTCTCTGTCAACACCCAGACACAAAGGGTTGAACTAAAAACCAAACCAGCTCTTTAAAGATCAGTTCCTTTGCTCTCGTGATTTTAATTGAAGCCCTTCACGCCATCAGTCTGTTGATTTTTAAGAAAAGCCCATCTGGTCTGGACCACGACAATGAACAGTGGCCTCAGTGTGCTGGGGCAGCAGGAGGGAGCTGCTCCCTGGACACTGACGGGAATGCTGAGTGTCTGTGCTGTGCCCTGTCCTGCACGAGCCTGGAGCCTCAGCTCCAATGGGGGGGTCAAAGAAACACGCTTTGCTGGCTTTTTTCTCCCTTTTTAAAGTGTGCTACAAAGCATCCTCCTCCAGCTGACTTCTACCAGATAAAAGTAAAAATTCCTGCTGAGCTGGAGTTCATTACTAAGATGGTTCCTAGTTCAAACAACAATCAGGACTCAGCTCAGCACGGCCAATGATTTCATGTTACGGGAGAACTGCAAAGTTAAAGACACAGATCTTTTGCTGCTCCTTTGTCATGTAAGGAGTGACCCTCTCAAACAGTTGTGTCACTGCTTTCCCTTCACCTGGTCACACACCAGGCACATCACTTTTCTCATCTTCCCAGAGTCCCTCGGCAATTCCAAGTGCTGCTGTTTGGATTTTGCAACACAGCCAAGTTCACCCCTCTGATTTCTGGGAGCGAACAGATCCCATTCTTTGGTAGGCATGCAAGCTTTTGATTCTGAGAAAAGCAAACGGTGCCTGGAGTGTTTCAGAATTACAGGATGGGACACCAGCCTCAACCTTGGAAGGGCTCACAGGTGCAGCCTGGTCCGAGCAGCACCGGCACGGGGGTCACAGCTTGGCTGATTCCTCACGGCTATTCGGAGGTTTTTATCTCGGTATCGGACCTATCAGTATCAGAAATATCTGTTTCCTGCCCTGCAGACAAATTCAACAGGTACAAATTTGAATCCCACAGAAATGTGAAACAGAACATACTGCTGGTTAATCTCATTTGCATAATTATCTGAGGCGTTTCAAAGAAAGCATCACAGCCTGTAGCACGAGGGGAAGGAAAATACCAGAAGTGCCTTTGTGGTAGATAGCTTTTTGTACAAAAAGGCAGAAAAATTGGAGAACAGAGATTTTTGTGGGCATTTTAAAGTACCCCAGACAGCTGTGCTAGGAAACAGAAACAATTCACAGAAGTTACTGCTGTCACAGGAACATTCTGGGTGAAAGTTTTGCCCTTGCCCATCTCCACCAGCGTGGTTCCATTGCCCACACTCAGGGGAATTCGGGGAGGTGGCAAGCAGCGACCTGTGACCTTGACGTGGGTTCTGCTGGGCAGAAGCAGAAGTGACGATCTCAGAGTGTAACGTGGCCAGCGTTGGGGGAGGAACTCCCAGAGTCTGCCCCGACATCACTGGGCAGGCAGCACGAAACACTTTCCTATCTCTCTCTGCCCCAGTTCTTTTTTAATAGCAATATATTTCCTATAAACCTCAAATGGTCAAAAGTTCAAGATAACTTATTGTTTCACAGGAGCAAGTGCTTGAACTCGTCCTCCTCCGTGCACTAAAAGCGAGGCCAACTTACATGTATTTTCCATCAAAAAGGCTGCTGCCTGCTATTCCCTGAGAAGTCCAGTCCAAACCTCTAAGAACCAGCATTGCTAAACTAACACCATCATTTGTATTTTTGCAGGGGACTAACTAGGAAGATGAAGACAAAGAGATGCAGTAACCCATGCTTGGCCCTCCCTGTCATGATCATCTTTTCCCTGTGTTTGCAAACAAGTGCAAACCACACCAGTTACCCTTGGGTTAGAGATGAAACCAGGAATCCCACCAGCCAAAACCTCAGTGGGAGCCAGAACAGAACAGAAACCAACACAAATTCTCCTCTGAGCATTGATTTCAGCAGCAAAATGACTACTTTTGAAATGCACACTACCGAGCAATCCTTCTCCTCCACAATGGGCCAAAATCCAACATCTTCCCCTGCCACCAGTGCAGTTTCTGCCTCTGAAGGACCCAGGAATACCAGCAAACCCAAAAGTTCAACGACCAAAGAAACATGTGAAGACAATAAGCCTCTCATACTGATTTGCTTCATTACCATTGCAGTACTTGTGCTTATCTGCACCTGCCTATTTCTGTCGACAGTTGTACTAGCAAATAAATTGTCCTATCTCAGAAAAACTCAGGAGAGAAAACGCAGGCCCAGGAGCAACGGGGACATTGTGGCCACCAACAGCTTATGGCCAATGGCAGCAGGAACGTGGCAGAGGATGCCCAAGGAGACAGCTGGAACTGAGCTGATAATGCAGGACTTGGTATCAGGGAGGGATGCTACAAACCAAAGGAAAATTGAAGATGAAACCACCGAGAAACTCACTAAAGCAACAGATAATGAACAGGAACACAAAGAACCATCCCAATCACACAAACCCATTTTAGCCAATTTTGTAGTTGAGATTTAATTCACACCCAGGTAAAAATTCATCTTTTGCCTTTTTTACATCATTAATGTACAGCAAAAACTCAACTTTTATGTAAAACATGAACTTTCCCCCAGGAAAGCTAAATTCAGATTTTAGAGTCTTTCCATTTGTACCACTGGAAATGTTATAGCCATTGTGTGGACCTAGAAGGGAGTAAGATTGTGTTAAACAGCTTTCTGTAAGGAGTGCCAAGACTGGTTTGACTCCCTTGACCAGAAGTCGCTGTGACAGGAGCTGAACAGGACAGAACAAAGGGACAGAACCCGCCGGTGCTCAAAGACCATGGGGGGGAACAAGGGAACAGACTGTTAGTCTGATAAATGCACCATAGCATGAGGTATAACCAAGCTGCTTTTTTAAGAAAACCATGCATCAATCACAACTTCACTTCAACCACTGAATCAGGATGTAGCCCTTCTCAAAATGCCCTTTCGTTTTTTCCCATCAAGAGCTTCATAAACCAGCTTAATTTCTCTGGAACCACGCTGAGATCTGAACAGTATTTATTGTCTTTTGATGTTGTGTATGAATAGAGGAAGTTTGTGTTACTTGTTACAATACGAGAACTGTTTCACTTTGTTTTCACCAATAAACTTGCAACATCCATTTCTAAGTAACGTGACTTAGGTGATACTATTTCTCTAAGTCAAAATATTAGGAAAAATAGGACATCAGGCATTTTGGAATGTTATATTCCTGTAACATTAGCTGAGCTAAAGGTCTCCGATGACTCGCTGTGATTTCTTGCCTCACAGAAACACACTCCACTTTCTCCTAACACCAATCAGATCATGCCAGAAATTTCTTAAAAACACTTTTAGTTGCTTTATTCTCAGTGAAATCTGATTTCCCCCTAATTCCGGGGAAATGCCTCTGTCTGGTCTCCCTACAGCACAGCTTTGCTGTTTTCAGGAAATATGAGAAGCTTTTCACAAGCTACTTCTTGGGTCGAAGAAGATCTGTTGCACCACGGTTACAAGTGCTGAGACTGCACAGTGTCAAAGCCCCAAACATCCTGGGCAGCTGTAACAAACAGTTTGGACGCACAAGATGGTTGTATGAATTTGAAAGAATCAGGACATGACTGAATGCCCAACTCCACTCCATTAATCACCCAGTAACCAGGCTGCAAGGGCAGGTACAGGGGCAGCAGAGGCAGGACCACAGCGCCGTGGCAGCCAGGAGAGACAGAGCTTGAAGGATGCAAGTGCCTGGCTCAAGGATGGGTTGTGCAGTAAGGAAAACAAAGCTGGAAGGAGTTCACATGCTTAGCCTAGAACTGGGAGTCATTAGAAAATGAGTTCACCGGACACGGAAAGAAAAAACACTCACGGGGCAAATTCCCATGAATCTCCCATAAACCACAAACTCAGACCCAAGAGCTCCAAGAGAGGAGTCCAGCACACAAGTGGAATGGGAGGGCACAGGATTATGTCAGGCATCTCCAAAACGTGAGGAGAAAGGCCAGGAGAAGAATAAGGGGACATGCAATAGATCAGTGATGACAACCCAGGACCCAGAGGAGACAAACAGAACATCTCACAGGGGTGACAAAGAGCTAAAGGGCAGGGCTGAGGATGCTGCACTGCAGTCACCTTCTCCTTCCCCAAAACACCAGCCAGCTACAGCAGAGGCTGTGCAAGGACAAAAAAAAAGACTCAGAGATAGCAAATGCGAGACTCTACCCTGGAGTAAAACTGCTCCCAGACAGGAAGGCAACAGAACTGACCCAGGAGAATGGATCCGCATGAGGCAGCCAGACTGCACACAGTGTCACTGGGCAGCTGAGCGAAGGAATAAACCAGCAGTGTCATGAAAAAAGCAGGAAAAAAAGGGAAGAATTATGATCATATTGGTGGAAGAAAAAAGAACTGCAAGTGAGGTGGGAACTGTGGCAAAAGACAAGGGGAGACTCTGGGGATTGAAGAGAATGAGGACGAGACAAAGGAATCAGACAAGAAATATTGAGTTACAGTGTGAGTGTGGGACCAGCATGTGTGTTTGCTGCTGAAGCAGGGAGAGTGTCAAAACAAGAAGCAGTGCAATCAGAAGAAAGGCACAACAGGAAAGGCAGGAGGAGATGAAGAAGCTGTGGAGCAATCCTTCAGCAGCCACCGAAGAACACACTTACAAAATGCCACGAGGACATATTTGGTGAGTGTTTCTTTATGCCAGGCAGCCTTTCCAGGCAAAAATGAAAGTCTGAGTTACACTACACGGTATGGACCACAGACAGTGGGAAGCAGCTGCTCAGAGCTCAGCCCCCATCAATGATGGCAGCAGGTACCAACATGGTCCACACAGAAACAGAGCGGGGGACAGGCCGGGGGGAAACCCAGAGTTTATCTGACTCTTAATGCAACCTCACAATGGAAGATGCGTAAGATCCAGCACCCCGTGATGAGATGACCTTCCATGACTCACTGCCCAAGGCTGGCTTCCCACTAACAACCCTGAGAGCACCGAACCCACCACAAATTACATCAGCGACTCCAATCCAGCCCAAATTTGCATAGTTTTTGACTCATACAGGGGAAACGATAACTATTTTCTACACAGACAGGCCAACAAGTTCTGAATTTCCCTGCACGTGTCTCTCATGTAGCAAAAGGCACCGACACGTTTTCCAACAGCCCGATGCTGAGAGCAGAGCAGAGCAGTTCGCTGCTCGGGCGATCCCTGCGATAAGGCTGTGAGCTCCCCGCTCTCGGCACTTCCTGCAGCAAGTGTTGGCCAACTTCCTCTTTAGCTGCACAATTCTGAGCATGAAAAGAGCCATCTTAGGCTGCTCAACTCTGAGCACACGGTCTGTCTTGCTGAGGCTTCAAACAACAAAGTAAGACGATGCTTGCTTGAGAGGAGATAAATGTACAGGTAAGGATCAACTTCCACAGGGAAAAGCTCAGTATTCGTAGTATTTGGGATGAAATGGAACTGCATTGTGTTCAGCATATCCCAGATTTGGGGTGTGTTCAAAGCTCTTGTTGAATGTTTGTATCTTAAAAGTATGAGGGTTTCAAATATGTGGTTTGGGGATGTTATTACAAACTATCATGAACTCTACATCTAAGTATTATTTGACTGTATTTTGGAAAGAGGTTAGCAGAATAAAAATTCAATTGAATCATTTTAGCCTGTTACAAAACTGCCAGAGTTCAGACCCTGATGTTCTAAAGACACATTAGTTCATTACTCGTGTGTGTTTACACTGTTGTATCTAAAATTTAATTTTGCTTATTTGTAAACCCATAAAGACTTACCAATATTACTTTCCCAGGAACAGCTTCACAGGACTAGCACTGTAGTAACTAATGAATTAGCTCAAATTGCATGAAAGTAACTTCAGAAGGAAAAGTTCTGTGGAGGGGATGGATTTTAGAGCAATTGCTTCATAAGGAGATGTTCAGGGATCCGAACTCTAACCAGTACAGGAAAAAAAAATCTGTTTCATGTCAACAACTCAACATTTGCACAATCTCCTCCATTGCTCCGTGCAGGAATTTATTTATAGAACAGTTTACCATTAGAATGCCATTCCATTACAGCATCAGTACTTGGAAAACTTTGAAATATTCTGCTATGCTGAAGAGAGGTGAGAACAGGAAATAAAAGTTTGAGAGAACTCTGAAGAGCCTTTTACTTTGGTCTCAACTTATACCCATCACAACAAGCCCTTTCTTCACCCCTGACAGCCCTGTGTGTCCATCCTGCTGCCAGTGCTGCACAGGGTGTTCCAGGTCCATGACCAGTTACATGATTGATAAAGGATATTTTGAAACCCTCTTCGGACTACTCTGCTGATGCCTTTTATTGATATGGTGAAAAAAAAGATAAAAATAATCAAGACTTTCTCCTTCAAAAAAAGTCACTAAATTAGAATGATCACTAATGTTGAAAATCTGCTGTTATTTGTAAAGTCAGTGACAAACCTGCTGATGATGCAGGTGGGAACAGGATAGAAATCTGAAACATTGGGTCGAGTGCTATTTCACTACAATGGTATCAATATAAAACTGTCTGGAGGCAGCAAAGTGTAACCACACAACAAATGCAGTTTTCAAGTTACCATGTTCTGTTTCTTCCCTGCAATAGGAGGGGACACGTTTAAAGAGGCTGGAGGGAAACAGCCAGCAAGCAGGTCCTACTGGTTCTCCTCTACAGAGAAATCTGGCCATCCCCTTCTACAGCAGCACCTCAACACGTTTCTGTGACTCAAAGCCATTCATACACCACTGTCAGGAGTCCAATGGCAGACAAAACTCTCTACCAGCTGCAAACAACTGGACCCAGTTTACACCAGTCTGTCCCAGCACCGGCTGTTCTAACACCTCAGGTTCCCACAGGAGAGGAAGAAGCTGGCGATGGCAGCTGGATAGCAGCACTGATAATTGGCAGCATTTTGGTTGGTATGATATTGGCAATTATTGTAATTCTCCTGTGGAAATGCTGCATGAGGCCTGAGCCTGCTCTGGCCAATTCCAACTGGGCAGGCCGGTCTCCCTTCGCAGATGGAGACACACCAGATCTCTTCATGGACTCTGACCAGGACAACAAACGCTCATCAGTTCTATTCATGTTGCCTTGGAAGTTGAAACAAGGCCCAAACTTACAGCAGGATCCCACTGGATCAGAGGAGCCATGCCACCACACTACCAGTAATGAGAATGGGCAGCTGCCTCCCCTGGCCACAACAGCAGCTCCCAGCACAGACCCACCTCCAGCTCCCTCTCCAGAAACACTGAATGGTGCAGGTGACTCCTGTCCTCACCCAGACACACCACCTGAGTCCCAGGACCTGCCACCTCCACCTGACTGGCTCAGGGAACCCCCTGAGGATCCCAGCTCAGATCCCAGCATTTCAGCATTTCACTTGGAAGCAGAGGAACCACCACCCGAGCTCCTTATTCAGGAGCTTCACGAACCACTGCCCCAGCCAGAACACCCTTTGGAGGCTGCCAAAATTAATTTACAGAATACTCCACATTCTTCTTAAACCAAGTATTTTTCAAATAAGCGAAAAATGGAGAAGCTGACGCAGGCAAGAACAGCGAGGCCACAGCACAGGCATTTCCCTGGTGTTTCCCAACTTCAGCTTTCACAAGAGGGAACTACCTGCTTCTGCCTGCAGCAAATCATTTCCAAATACAATACAAACTGTGCCCACTCATTATGTGTAACTAGAGATTCCAGAGGTGGGGGACTACAGAAGCTGGAGTGCTGTGTGCCAGTACAGACAGACACACGTGACACTCACATGGAGATGCACCTCCCAGAGACAGCCCAGCTCCAGGGTTTCTTAACAGTGTCTGCTCCACTGGGCTGTGTAAGCGAATGCAGTGAATCCTAAATAAAGCTTTCTAATTCAAAGATGTTTTGGTCACTTAAAGCTCAACTGAGTACTTGTTTAGACACAGAGCTTTGAATTCAAAACAAAGTCTGAACCACCTGTCATGCCTGGAAGTGTCCAAGGCCAGGATGGACAGGGCTTGCAGCAATGTGGACTAGTGAAAGGTGTCCCTGCCTGTGGCAGGGGGTGGAATAGGATGAGCTCTAAGGTTCCCTCCAACCCAAACCATTCTGGGATTCATATAAAAGCCAATTTTCTGCCTGTGACAGGGTAACAACCTGGTACCACTGGATTACAGGTATCGCCCAAATCCTCCCAAACAGCCAGAGGGGTTTTTCTTTACTACCAGTAATAAGATTTCCTTTAGGTCAAATATGATCAAAGAGTTGAGTGGCATAAAATCTCCAGTCCCTTCACACTACAGTCTGGTAAAACACAGAATAGCGTGAGTGAACAGTTAATATCATGGTCACTAAAAAGCTCAAATACCTGAAGAACAATTACAAAAAGGCTTTCTCGTACCTAGAGACTCTGGATTGCTGTGCACAACCTGTAAAGTTTGCAGCACGCTCAGGCAGATGATTAGCAGAACTAGATGTGCACGTTCACTGACTTCTTCCTCTGAAGAACTATTATCTCAATGCTTTGAACTACTAAGTTTTGGGTGGGAGGCAGCAGGGTGGTCTCAGAAGTAAATTAATTTTTACTTTTTATTTACCAGTATCGAACACTTATATTTACAGAAAGAAGCTGCCAGATGCTGAACGTAACTTTTCATGACAGCTCTGCACAACAGCACAGAGTTTGGAGCTTTGACTTTGCTTGAGTAGGGAATAGATTTGTGGATATAGCACAGGTTTGCACACAATAAACTTCAAAATCTTTAAACTACCACTAATAAAAAGAGCAGTAAGTTATGCAAGTGTAATTTGAGCCTACTGTGCATAAAATGACCATAGGAAAATATATTTCTAATTTTTTTTACAGTTTACGTAAGTTGTATGACTGGCTATGCCCAAAGAATAGCATTGCAATTCTACAAAGATTCTTTTAAGGCTCATTGCGTTATAACCTCTTAAAATTTACATTATAAACTACAAACACTTTTCCCGCATTACTTTGAGAAATTCAGATAGAGATTCCCTGTAGAAATCTGTAAAATCCTACGAGCTGAGCTATATTATACCTGACAGGACAGTGACAGCCTGATCTGAGGAATGGAAAATTATTTTAAAATTATGAAAACATATTCTGGCAGCGTAGCTTAAAAAAGCTGAACACAGGAAGCCTAAATTAACACCAGCCTCTCCTAAAGGAGGAGAGGTTAATGGAAGGTAAAAAAGAACACAACTTAGCCCGACTTTTCAAACAGACCCACTAAAAGGAATCACAGCTCAGGCTCCAACAGCCCCAGCCATTTCCCCGGTGCGTTCCTGCAGGCACTGACTGTGCTTGGAGCACTGACACAGCCGGGGAGCGGCTCCCTCAGTGCCCCCGAAGCCCGGGGAGGTTCCTGCCTGTGCTCTGCTGTGCACCAGCCCCGCCAGCCCCACGGCTCTGCAGTGCCGCGGATCAGGTGGTTGCGGAGCCGCGCGCAGGAACACGATGCAGCTGAGGAGACGAGCACAGCCCCCGGCAGCCTCTGGAGCTGCTCTCCGGAACAAGGCGACCTCTAAGCTCCAATCCATCACAGAGACGATGTGCTGATACTGCAGGAGACCACGGTAAGTTTGTGGGGTTTTTGTTTTTAATCGCAACGACCTGCTACGGAATCGGAGGCGGAAATCGGAGCGGAATTAGGAGTTGCTGACAGATGCTTGCACCAGAAATTTGCTGCAGTGTCGGAGATTTCTTACTAACAGCAATTCGGGCTCCGAACATGTGTTACCAGCTTTGAGAATGCAATTAACGCTGTGAGGAGGGGAAAATACTAATGTGCATGTTAGCATGAACATGGAATTTGCGTTTCCAACTAAATTCCTAAGATGTATTTTAACCAATTTACTTAAGCAAACAGCATCCCTGGATGGGGGGGACTGCTACATTACTGCAGAGATTTGTGAAGCAGATCCAGTTGACAGCCATTTTTTCATCCTCTATAAAAGAACACATTATTCCAAACATAATATAGGCTTGAAATCACTAAACACAAGAAGCAGACATTGTACAACGTTTGGAAGAGACTTGCATTTTCGGAAGAAAGCCCTCATTTGAGCTGGAGGGGGAAAGGGAGATGAAAAAACAAGTCTCATTCTGCCAGACAACATGACAGGCTGAAGGGATGCTTTGTGAAGTCTCTCTTGAACAATTCTAAAAAGGACCGTGCCACAAAGGGGGTTATTGATATTTTTACTTAATTTCTCCTGCAAGTGGCCATTGCCCAGACAACCCTTACACAGAGATAAAATGTATTACATGGATTTAAAGGGTGTCATTTTGGTATATTTATTTCCAGGCAACAATGGAATACCAGCTATTGAATACATCTACCTGTCTGCTGGTCCTTCTGGTTTTCATACCCACTAGTTTGGGTATCTGTCCTTCTAGCTGTACATGCTCAGGAAACGACAGGAACGTGGACTGTTCAGGCAGAAACTTAACTGTACTGCCCCAGGGACTTCAAGACAACCTTACATATTTAAATCTGTCCTTTAACCAGTTTGTAGATCTCGATCATCAGCTAACGAGATTCACCAATCTAAGGACCCTTGATATTTCAAATAATTGGCTCAAGAATGTTCCTGCTCATCTGCCCAAGTCCTTATGGGAATTATACGCCACAAACAACAACATTAAAGTTCTTCAGAAACTTGATACAGCTTACCAGTGGAATCTTCGAGTGCTCGATGTGTCCAGGAACATGGTGGAAAGAGCTGTCCTGATCAACAACACACTGAGCAGTCTCAAGTTTCTCAATCTCAGCAGCAACAAACTTTGGACAGTTCCAACCAATATGCCCTACAACATAGAGACGGTGGATCTATCCAATAACTTCTTGTCCCAGATACTCCCGGGAACCCTGGTGAGACTTCAACACCTCACAAGCCTCTACCTGCACAACAACAAGTTCTCGTACATTCCTGACAAAGCTTTTGACCGGCTCCTTCAGCTGCAGGTAGTAACTCTGTACAACAATCCCTGGTCCTGCAGCGACACACAAAACATCCCTTATTTGCTGCAGTGGGTGCAGGGCACAGCTGCCCGTGTCCTCGGGGCTCCCTGTGCCCACCAGGCTGGGCTCTGGGCGAGCGCCGCGCCAGCCTCGGCCGTGCCCACAGCCGCAGACTCCAGCCCCATGATCAAAGGCATGAAGGGAGCAGACAGAGCCGCTCCTGCCGAGGCAGCCGAACCCACCGAAACGACCAAAACACATAAACAATTTAAAGCCAAGGAAGTCCCTCCCTTGGCGACCCAAAGCCACACGGTCCCGTTCCCCAGCACGGACCGGCCCCTGCTCCGCCACCCCGACGGCCTGACCTCGAGGAACGGCGCCTACCAAGAGGCTGCAGCCACGCACACGATCCACATCAGGGATCCAACCCAGGGCAACTCCAGCCTGACCCGCTCCACGGGATCATCCACCACGCCCATGACTCTAAGCATCACCAGTGGAATGCCAACAAACTACTCCAAGATGCCTCAAAGCACAACCGCTACCTTAAGGAAAGAGGAACCCGCGACCAGCGTTCCCAGCACTCGTGTGCCCTCCCGAGCGAGCACCTGGGAGGTCTCCCTGGTTTATGTTGTAGTGCTCCACGCAGTGGCCGTGCTCCTTGACTAAGGGCTTGTACCCTGGGGAAATTACTGAGTGTATTCCTGTGATACATAGCTGGAGTTAAGACATCCAGCTGAAAAAATGAATCAAAATACAAGAAATTCAGAGTTCTGACTCTGGCCTAAAGAAAATAACAGTTCTTAAAGACGTGCACACTAATGTCTTGATACTAAGCTGCTACTTATTTTCATATGTCTTAATTGAGTACAACTAATCTATTATTTTGTTTTTAAAAACGTGCTTATTTTGTATTTAAATTTTTCATTTTACTTGCACAGAATAAACACATCAGAATTTTAAGTACTGATTTTATGTATGATTTTGTCATTGAACAACTGGAAAAAAACAGAAGGCCTGTATCATATCTGCATTGTCTTGCTTGACTTGCCAGTGAGCAATTCCTGTAATATAGCAGCACAGATGCTCTGTAAGTTATGACAACATGCAAAAGGAAGGGAAAAATTAAAGGAACTAAACTGAGCTGTTTCACTAATAAGAAGTTATTCCTGAGCAAAATTGCTAGCATGTGTATCTATGTTTGCTTCATATGTATTAGGATATTTTAAATACGAAGAACAACAGCCTTGAATTTAGGAATTAAATATGACGATGCCATGATCTCTGCTAAGAGGGTGTAAACTGAGAAGGCAACATGGTCCAGCTTCAGCATGAGAAAGTGGTAGGGGCCAGTATCCTTCTGTTCTGTCTCCACTTAGAGACTGCAGGCAAGTTATTGCTCTCTCCATAGTTTAAAAAAAAAAAAGGAAAAAAAAAAAGCAAAGATAAAGTAGAGGAAAACGCCAGATGTTCAATGCCATGACAGTCTCCAGCACCAGGGAGTTATCTACCCAAATTAATTACATGGGACTCCTTAACTTTATGTCAAGTGACATCCTGAAATGTTAATATATTCTGCTTAAAAGAATATCTCAAATCAGCCAGACTGTAGCAAACTACTAACAGTAAAATGAAATATCAGCCAATTTCTAACACAAGTCATGTAACAAATCAATTAACCAATGAGCTGGCGAGCTGTCATTGAAACAATCCTGAATCTTGTGGCTTCAAAGAGAAATAATTCGGTCCATGGCATTGAACATGCCCAAATCCCAGCTTCCTAAGGGCGAGCATGGATGCTCTTCTCCTTGACATCTGCACCACCAGCGAGTAGAAATAGTTGCACGCATGGTTTTGTCCACTCTAGGAAAACTATTTAAATTATGGCAAAGGTACTTGATATACTACAGATGAAGTTTTGCAAACAGCATGAAATGAAAACTGAAGAACAAGTTAATTGAAAAAGTATTACTCACTTAATATTACAGATCTTATACAATGTTTTCCATTCATTCCAGGCCATTTAATTTCCAGTTATTGTAGCATGAAGGTGCTGCAAAACCCAGAAAACCTCACAACTGAGACTGGAGTCCTCTACCTGTTTCTCCTAAGGTGTCAATGGGGGCTGTAAACCATTTACAACCACTGGTATCAGAGAAATCACAACTTTCCAATTGTGAACAGTATTTCTATAACCGGAATTGTGTTTTAATTTCTAACAGTAAATGTTACACAATGGATTTGTACAGTTATTTCATTGGCATTTAAGTAAAAATAAAGTTATGTTTGTATTGAACTGAATTAATGTCAGTGCTTCTTTTCAAATAAGCAAAGTAAGACCACTGAACAGTTAATATTTTATTATACAAACCTGTTTCAAGCAGTTAGCTCCACCTTCATGTTTTATGGGGGAAATTATAGCTAAATTATATTATTTTGATACTGATGTATCCCTAATATTGTTTAGTAATAAGCTGATGAGATGATCATAACATAGGGGACTACGCTTCTCCTTCCTGCCTTTTGGGGCTCACAAACACCCAAAGGGTCCCTGCCTGCGGCTCTCTTCGGGCAGTCCATGTGCCTAACCGGTGACTGCCTGTGCCACGGCACCAACCTACTCAGAACTCCCAGAACTCCCATCCATGTGGCTTCAACCCACGCAGTGGGAGCAGCTTGGCTTGCCAGCCAGGGCTGAGCACAAAATGAGGTGCTGGGACTGAATTGCCTTGATTTCAGGAAATTACCTGAAATACTACGCGTGTCTTTGCTGCAGAATCAACACAGGACGCCAAACTCTATTGCATTAAAAAAACCTACACGGACTTGACTTTACACACTCGGAGAATGCCTCTCCCACAATGAGACCATTCAGTGAGGGGCGGGAGGAAAGCATCGTTTCCCAGAAGTTATTTGGGGCAAATCGCAAGCCCTCACCCCGAAGGGCTCGCTACCCGAACTCCAGAGTCTCCAGCGTGCTAATAAAGGCCGAAAAGTGGAAGTGGGGCCGGGGGTTTTCCAGAGCCGTGCACGGGACTGGGAAGCTGGGACACGGAACCTGGAGCTGGGTACGGCCCTGCCACGTTCCAGGGCTGTGCTCCCTGCCCAAACCCCGTGCGGGGCAAGCACCAGGGCTTCTCACTCAGCCTGCTTTCAATAAAGCAGACTGGAATTCAGGCTTGCCTGTATTTTTCTGGAATACGAATGAGTCGATAAGGAAGCAGGAGGAGGCAGCAGAGCACTTGTTGCTGAGCAACTGCGCGGTCACAGCGAGCGAAACCCCAGGACCTGCGTTTGTAAACACGCTGCTGCTCAGAGCACCAGAAATATCAAATTAGCCGTTCTCAAGCGAAATTGTCTTCCAAATCAACTATTTAGCATTTCAGGACAATACTTGAAATACCCAAAAAAGCTCTGGCACACCTTTAATAGCTTTGTGCTCGCTCTCGAAAGGGTAAATCTGCTGTGGGATTGCTGCGGTCTGCAGCAATAACTCAGAGCTTTGTATTCCTATTAATTAGTCTGGGACCAGCTTTAAAACCCAATGGCAGCAGTTCAGGATCAATATTTATTGATTTATGGATCATTTTAGTAAAAGGCTAGGGCTCAAAAACAGAAGAGCACTGGCTCCAGAAGCCGAGTTGTTGCCCAGGAAACAAAATGTGAAAATGGATGACAGGAGGAATTAAATTTCACAGCACAAGAATGATACAAACTGAGCCAGATATATCAGTGAAATGACTCAACAATGCCCTAGCAACAAGACCACAAATTTGAAAAAAAAAAACCAAAATGAAACAAAAAAAAACAGAAAAGGGAAAAAAACCCGCCCCAAAAAACCCCAGCCTGCTGCAAGCCCTCAAACATACTGGCAGCTCCAATCTAAACCTTTTTTCCACATTTCACACCTTAAAACCACAACATTTGGCTCCGAACCAGAAGACAAACACCCCAAATAAGCCCCACTTAGCCACAACCCTGTGAGAGGAGATGCCAGAGCATCCTCCCAGAGCAAAGCCTGTCCTGCTGGGTTGGAAAGCAGCCTTGCCAGGACAAGGTGCAGCTGCTCAAGAGGAAGGCAGAATTCCACCCCGGAGCAAGGCTTGTGTTGGAGCGCAACCTTATTTTCACTAAGTAACCTGGGTAAAACGTCCTGAAACCTGCTCCTTCCCCGCCTTTGAAGGCAGCAGCACATGGCTCACTGCTCCAGGAGCGTGGGGGTTTTGCCCAGGGAGCCAGCTGTGGATAATTTCATTTTTCTGCTTTTAGGGAAGAGGGTGGTAAGTGAGCTGGGCCCGGCAAACATGTGCTGCAAACTTTTGTACTGGTTTACTTCCAGAAATTTCTTTCTTTGCAGATGAAATAACCATTTCTTACTCTGCAAAGAAAGACAAAACTCTGCATATGTCAGGTCTGCACAGAATGCAGAAGGATGCCTTGGATCACTGCCAGAAGAGTCACTTTTTAAGATGGGTTATCACTCTTCTCCACATTTATATGCCTAATTTCTTGTCTGAACAGGACAGGATAACAATGCAGGCATTCTTTTTACTCAACATGAAATAAGACAGTGTCTAATGGAACAAAATGGAGAAGAAAAACGTGGCAAGCAATCAAAGAATTTTTTTAAGAGAATTCAAAAGACTGCCTTCACTTCTGTGAGTGAAAAGAGCTTAAACATTATAGGGATCATGCTATAAAAAAAAGAAAAAATTAAAAAGGGGAAAAAGGCAGCAAGGCTTCTCTTAGGGAAGCCCCTTCTGTCAGCCCACATGCAGGTTCATGGACTGTTGTACGTCTTCTGAAGACAGAAAGTCAGGACAGAAGATAAGTGATGCTACTCATCCTGTGTTCTTCCACTCCAGCCAAAGAGTCAAGGGTGTCGAAAACGCAGAACAGTTAAATGAAAGCAATTCCCCAGTCAAAGGAGATTTGTAATTCAACCTACAGACTAAAAAGCACTACTGAAAACAATGAAAAATTTAATAAAACTAGGGATCTACAATTTTAATTCATTTAAAAAAAATCTTACACTCCTGCTGAACGTTATTTTCATTAGAAACATGCGATTTGAAGATTGACTTCTCGCAAGCATGTGTTGACTATTTACTTAAACTGCTGGAAGCAAACAGATGCTGCTGCTAAGGAAGTGGCTTCCTCTACTTCTTTCCATGTTTTCACAGGAACCCCAAGGCTCTGCAGCAGGTTCACCACTGAAGACATCCCCTTGTGACAATACTGGAAGTGGCACTATCAATGCCACTGGCATCACAAACAGCGGTGCCACAGCCAGCAAGGAGCACCCCATGGAGCAACACTGGCACCACCATCCAAAGCTCTTCCCAGCCTTCCCCCAACAGGCAGCTCAGACAAGAGACCCCATGGACCACAACCAGTCCTGTTGTGACACGGCCAAGAACATCCACAATGAGGTACCAGAGCCAGCACCCTGCTGGCACCACAACCAGCAACTGGAGCACCAGGAAGAGCCAAAGCAACCACAGGAACTCTTCCAGCTCTGGTGCCACGGGCAGCTCCACCAGCATGAACTCAGCTGCCACCAGCAGTAACCACAATGACAAGAGCAGAAGCAAATCATGAGCCCCACTGGCTCAAAATGCATCGGCAACAACCAGATCAGGAACACCCACATGGGCTCTGCCAGCACCCCAAAGTGCCACAGTGACACCAGGACTGGTGAGAACTCCCTCAACTGCACAGCACCAAAACCAGCCACCCAGTGCTGCCAGCACACACCCCACCAGCAACACCATCAGCCACAGCAAAGGCAGCACAGAGAACAGGGACTGCAGCTTGTCTGTCTCCAGCGCTGCCTCTGACCACACCCGGCTGTGGGCACAAGGATCTATCTCCCTTGTCTTAAAAACGTGAAGACTCTCAGTTATGGTGTAATTACCACGGAAGCTGCTCCCCACAGCTGCTCCCCAGGGATTTGATAGTGCAGGTACTCAGTAACTACACTGAAACATCAAGTTTCAGTTAAGTCTTAACTCTAGCTGCAGCTTTACAACTGCAAATATTAACTCAAAACTAGTTTGGGTTTTTTTTAAGAGAGAATTGTGACTCAGTTGACCACAATCTGCCTAATACTGACCTTGGTATATTCTTCCCAAATTCTCCAATACTGCAGGACAAGCTACTTGTTGTGAATCACTATCTTCCAAAGCAGGGAAGACTTAAAACTTTCAAAATTATGGGAAAAACACACTCTTTTGCAACGTTCACGCATCAACACCTGCTTCTCTTACTACTTTTGTGCTGTTTCCACAAATTCCAACCATTTCCAAAAACTTGGTGTTTACTGTCACTTAGACCATGATGGTGGAACTGAATCAATACCACAGCCACGCCTGTGTGTGAAACTCCTGAATACTTGTATTACTCCTTAAAATGAGATGGAGGGACTCCTGCGAGAAATTGTATCCCATGTTTTAGCTTGTTACCCATTTAATACTTCAGAAAATGAAAATTATAAAATCACTGATAAAGGGTTAACAGCAATGTGGTGTAAACATGGTTTACTTGAGACAAAGATTAATAAAATGTATTTAAAATATTAAGGATTTTTCCACAGGCAATCACATACTCCTGGGCTGAAAAACTATGACAGTTTAGGTTTAGGAAACAGCTCAAAAATACTGTCAGCAAATTTTAACAAATAAGCTATTTTCAGATTCTTGTTTGTTCCAAAGTGGGTGTCTCTCATATACACTTGGCACTTTTCATTTACAGGTTTATTTCAGATTGGGAAGGTGAAAGATTTCTTACCGCCGAGCGATGTAGTAGAAAACAGGATTGCCAACTTTGGATGTCCCAGCTTGGTAGAAAATATTTAACGTCTTCAGTGCTTTGAACTCCTCTTTTTCATGCACCTGATGCCTAAAAAGCAATATATTGACATCAACTTTCATAACTCCCTTTCAAAAAAAATAAAATTTAAAAAAAAATCCCAAACCCTCTTTATTTGCATCTTTAAACAAACATATTAAGTTCACACAATCTTAAGCCTTCTTTAAATCACAAACATTACCACCATCTCTAGTTCCAATTTAGTTTCCTTAATTAAAATCTACTCAGGAATCTAAAAGCTTTCTGTGGACTCAGCTGTTTAAACTGCCCTTCAAAACAACAGCAGGAGCCTCAGTAACTGCTTAGAGCTCCACACAAGGTAGAGTCCAGAAACCCACACCGTGTGTCCCCACCACAACAATCCCATTACCTCGTCATGAACTCCTCAAATTTGGAGCTAGTGAGATTTAAACTGGACCAGTGTGTATCTGCCACCGGTTTGTGCTCGGGAGGCCCCAGGTAGGCAAGAAGAGTCGCCATCTTGTCAAAAGGTCGTCGTCCAACAGCCTTGTGGTCCCTACAAACAGCACATTCCTTGTGAGAAAAGTCCTTCACTCAGCACTTCCTACTTCTTTTTGCCTACCAACCAC
Source organism: Sclerurus mexicanus (assembly GCA_013396755.1). Taxonomy (NCBI): domain Eukaryota; kingdom Metazoa; phylum Chordata; class Aves; order Passeriformes; family Furnariidae; genus Sclerurus; species Sclerurus mexicanus. Next base: position 416,688 of record VWZF01001080.1, read on the forward strand.
CAACAGGCTGGGGCAGGCTGGATTTTCATTTTTTAAAAAAATAAAAGTCTTCAACGAAGACTGATATTCTCAGTAATAACAACAGAAGCATAGGAGAGTATTTCCATATATTAACAGCTTCAAGCTGAAGGAGGGCAAATTTAGATTGTATATTAGGAATAACTTCTTCCCTGTTAGGGTGGGCAGGCCCTGGCACAGGGTGCCCAGAGAAGCTGTGGCTGCCCCATCCCTGGCAGTGTCCACGGCCGGGTTGGACGGGGCTTGGAGCACCCTGGGAGAGTGGGAGGTGTCCCTGCCCATGGCAGGGGGTGGGATGGGATGGGCTTTAAGATCCTTTCCAACCCAAACCAGTCCTTGTTTCTATGACACGTTTCCCATCAGCACGTCCCTCCCTCCCACCTCTGAAGCCTCACCTGTTGCTGGAAAGGTACTGGCCGATTTTCTCCTGGTTGTTCCACAGCAGCCGGTGCAGAGCCAGGACGTTGCCGTCGCTGATGAAGGACAGGCTGTGGTTGACGGTGTCGCTCGCCGGGCAATCGGACGCGATGTCAAGGAAAAACCTGGAATACGAATCCAGGGACAGCCATCAGTGTGGGAGGGAAACCTCCCAAGGAGACTCCAGGTAAATTAAAGGCTGTGAGGGCACTCTCAGCTCCCTCTTCACACCCCACAGGCCATGAGGGTCCCCGGGCCTTACCTTCGTGCAGCGTCAAAATTGCTTTTCACAAAATCATTAAACGGCCGCATATGCTCTTCTTTTGTAAACAGGACATGGTTGGCTATACTCTGAAGTATCTAAAGAATAAAAAGATGGTAAAGACACAAAAGTTTAATGTATTAGCTGTTACGGTAACGGTAATTAACAGTTAAACTGTTTCTGCCAGTTTAACTTCATTGGAAGAAATATTTATTTTACCTTGTTGTGAAATCTCAGAACAACAAAAAGGTCAATAAGGCAACTGATTTAAAACACGTTCACTTCCTGTGGTAACTACTTTTCCTGGAAATTACATAGGCAAGTAAAAGCAACAGCACTCGCCTATTTTAAGAAAAATACAACTTCTCTACATTTAAAATGGGTAATATACACAGACCACAGAATTTGTGTACCACCATTAAACCTCTCTTTCATATTTACAAGAAATATGACCAAATGAGACCAAAGACAGGAGAAATCCCTTCTGCAGCAGTGGAATGAACTTCATCAGTGCTGGCTGGTCCCCTCACTGTGCTCACAGCAACACGGGTCATTTGTCTCCAAATGAGAAGTTCAGGTGCAGGGCTGGATTTCCACTCTTCCCCCCGCCCCTTTGGCAAGCTCTTTCCCCCATCCCCACCTCGCTGTGAGCTCCAGCATCAACTCCACCGTGTTCAAACACAGCATGGAAGCCGCCTCTGCCATAAACGCCACGGGTGTTACACAGAACCACACGCGTCCCCACGTTTTCTCACGCCCTCCAAAGAGCGGAACACGAAACGGGGGCAAGTAACGACAGGTGTGGGCTCACCTTTGACATGAGCTTCAATCCCCGCTCAATCCTGGGCGGAGGCTTCTTGTCCAGGATGCCGGCCTCGTACGGGGACACGATGGCGGGGTTGATGAAACGCAGGAACATGGCGCTGCCCACGGCGCCGATGCTGTTCTGGGGGAAGCGCTGGCTCACCACCTACGGAGTGGAGTCAGAGAAAAGGTCTGTGTTAAGGGAGGGGAGAGCAGCCGAGAAAAGCCTCGCACGGTAAGCCAAGCCTAAGCATTCTCTCCACGCCGGTCATGCCGAGCGCGTGTAAGCGGAGCTCTGGTGCATCGCAGAGGATCAGAACGGAGGGGAGGGAGCGAGGGGCAGAGGGGTCTCACACCAGCTGGTTTCCCAGGCTTCCTCGCCAGGGGAAAGGGCTACAACAGCTACTGGAGCATGGGAGAGCTGCTGGCCCCCGCTGCAGGCCCTGCCACGGGCAGCACAGCAGGGGAGTGCTGCACGTTCATTCACAGCCTTCCATCACACACACACAGTGCTCTGGGGATTAGCGGGGCTCTTAGCTGTGTATTTATAATGGCACAACTGAGCATAAGAGCCTCTCCAGCAGTAAGACTCCTGCTGTAACGCTTCAGGAGTAATTTTCAATTTGTCAGGAGGTATTTGCAGAAATGCTCTTCAGAACTATCACAGCAATCTCCACAGAAAGACAACGAGCCAGAGCTGAGTAGCCAGTGCACTTCTCTGCCTACATATATGCTGTCCAAAACCATGGAGCAGGAATTTGCTAGAACTACTACATATTTAAAATATCGTTCTTTTCTATCAAGGGAAAAAAATAACTGAAAATGTAATAAGAAAAAAGAAATCTCTTTGCTTTTAGGAAATCAACTGTGCATTAATAAGAGGCGAGTTATTCTCTATAGATATCTTTCATTTGACTTGCACAAGTTAAAGACAAAGCTTCCTGGCAAAAATAAAGTTCTTAGATATGCAACATGTGGTCCTATAAAGCATCAATAACTGTATGTGTATCTTTGATGAGTAACAATGGTTAATCAAAACGAGTCAGAGTCTACCTTTTCACAGAATAAAATTAGCAAGGTTGGTATTATAAGGTATAGCTCAAAATAAATAAAAAAACCAAACAAACCCATTTTAGTAGAATACTTCAAAACATAACTAGTGCAATCTCAAATCATGCTGCTTAAACCAGACAAAGCCATTAGTACAAAATACACCAGGAACTGCTTTGGTTCAATAGCAACTCCAGTCAGTTACCTTGGGATGCAATTACTGATATTTTCTCATAAAATACTGGTTTGCCCACAGATTTTGCATTTTAAACATGATTGCTATTCTGCTCAGTTTCAGCAAAGATAAGAAAGTATTTATTAGAAGTCTAAATTTCCATTCTGCCCGGTTTATTCATACTTTATATTTTGAGGATATGAAAAGGATAAATCTGAATTTTAATGACACCACTCTAAAGAACCCACAGATCTAAACTCTAACAGAGCAAGTTCCTTAAAATGGGAAATCTGCTTTTTCAGGAAATAAATACAAGTGCTAATTTTATTTATTTTTTTGCTTATTCACAAAGCAAACAAAAGAAAATGTTTCAGAAACAAGTCCCATGATCCTCTTTTCAGAACCCCACAATTATTAATTGTTCTTTGCCCAGGGTGCAAGCTCAGGTTATCTGCCAGAGTGTTAAAGCAGCTCAACAGACTCAGATTTTTCTTGAAACCAAAGAAAACATTTTTCTTCTGCATTTTTTTTAATTTGAAGATGGTGGCAAGGCTAGAAGAGTCAGAGTATTAAATACTAAGCAGTAATGTTAAAAATGTCTTTTGTTTACTCATATAGGCACACAGAGAATATTTTAAATATAACTTAATTCCAGTGTTAATTGAAATGAAAGCTATTTTGTGCCAGAATTAGTAGAATGATTTTACAGTGAGGTCAAATAGATTGAAGTGAAGATATTTTGAACAAACAGCAAAAGATTTCTGTTGTGCTTTGAAAGAAATGGCTAATAAAAAGGTCTCCAAACTTACTGATTTTTTGTTTTCCTTTTTTTCTTTTACGGTAGCTTTATTCAGTAGAGAGTGGCAAGTTGCCTACAGAACAGAGATGAGCACAAACAAGTCACAGCACCAACTACATACAGCAACAAAAAACCAATGTTGACTTGTACATAAATTACACAGTAAAATGTAACAAACATAACCAACAGAAAATGAAATATATAAACTAAAGACTGATGATGGAGTTTTTATTTCACAGTTTTATTACATCTTATTTACAAAGCACTAAATACAAAACAAGCAAATGTTGAATTTCAATCATTTCTACTATTTCTGGCTAGATTAAAAGTCAAACCACATCAATGTGCTCATCATATGTTCTACTCAGGAACAATATTGGGCCTTAAATCGTATCTTTAGCTTTCAAATGCATTTCACCGTCCCCAAATAATTTCAATAGTAAAAATAGTAGTGTTACACCTTTGAAACACAAATTACTTTTAAAATTAAATTTAGAGTTTTAAATCTTCCCAATGTTTCTCTGTGTGTCCTTCGATTCAGTTAGACCTGTGAACCATCAGGGTTATTCCCACTGGGAGAACTAACACTGCCATAAAACACTCTGTGGACAAAGGAAGAAAAAAGCCAGCAGACCTGTGCTAATATTAGTGATTTCCAAATCAAGAGATCTGACTTGATTGTGCTTATTTCTGCATTTCACTGAGATGCAAAGGGACCCACCAAGAATCAAATTCTGTCCTACTTCCACCAGGATTTGAGCAAAGCCAGAGCACCTGCTCCCTGGCCAGAGGTACATCCTGGAGCCAAATCCCACAGCCTTCCTGGGAGCTGGAATGGTGGCTGAGCATCCCTGGGAAGCCCTACAGCCACACCTGGAGCTGGATCCCCAGCCAGCCTGCAGCACTCAGCATTTGAGAGCAAACCCACACTGACCTTCAAACCATCTTTACAGGGTCACACTGGAACTGGGGCAGAATTTCTCCAGCTTGGGAACGGAACAGAGTAAAAAGTGAAAACCCCAAACCAAACCAGGCAGCAAAAGTTATTGTGCTCACCAAGCTGAACTGGATGTTGTGCAGAACCTACTAACATTTACCCAGTGGAGCCTCTACCAACTTCCCCTGTGTAATTTCCACAGAGTGGCTTCTGAAGCAGTTTGTACACACACTCTGCTCACTGAGCTACTGCAGTTACAGGAAATTTTCCACTTCTCTTTAATAAGAAAAATCATGTATGTTTGTAGGGATTTTCTGAAAGAGCCAGCACAAATTCTCTGTAGGAGTTAGTTTGATCAGGCTTGTTCCTCACCACATCCCACTCCTGAGAATACATTACCTGTAAGGAGCCAGGTGAATCTGTCACAGTAGCCAGTTACTGATGTTTCCAAAGAAAAACACTCACTGGGCTCTGTTCCCAAAACAGAAACCCCAGCCAGCATGGACACCAATATCCAACCAAAGACAGTTTCTGTGATGTTGCTACGCTGACTAAAATTAGCTACTAATCATTTAAAGAACATACCTGCTGAGTATTCTCTGCATACACAGTTACTTTAAAACTCTAAGCATTAAAAAGCCCTACAAAACTCAGTCTCATTTACTCTCACACTAATGCTTGGCATGGAACACATTCACCTTATGAAAAGTGAAGTTATCTTATAAAAATCACCTATTTGGTTCTTACGACAAAAATGGATTAATACCCCCAAATCAGATCTTGACTGTACTTCCTTTCAGATAAAGGCCAGACTCTTCAAAACTCCCAGGAATTTTAAGTACAGAATAAATTACTATACTATTTGTACAGAAAAATAGGTGTTACCAGAAACAGCTAAAGTAGTAAGCATTGAAGCAGAGTACCAGTGTATATCACTTGTGTATTTGCCAGTAAATCACCTCTTTCAGGAACAAACTACCCTTATTACCAAGCAGAGTAAAGGCAAGAATAGAGCCAACAGACTTGGAAAGGCTTCCATAGAAAAATCTCTGGGAATGCCCATTGGTGAGCACATTTTAGAAATTCCACTTCACATAGGAATCACAAACGGTCTGCAGAGAAATAATTTCTAGCAAGGTACCACTGAAATGGCAATAATCCAATACCTCCAGCATACAAACCTAATTCTGGGATCAGATGTGGGAAAATGCAATATCCAACAACAAGAGGAACAACCAAGGCTGTTGTGTGACTACTTCAGTAACACTCAAATATTCCCCCCAGTGACATCTGTGAGACTGTGGCCATGAAGGAGACCAATCGGCCCACCCCATTTCCTGATTTGGGCAAGCAAACACACCAAAAAACCCGAGTCACTCCCCCACCAACCCAAACACAGCCACTGTCAGGAGAAAGTGGTGGCTTTAGAAGCCATTCACAGAGCTCTTAGAGCAGCCACGAGCACAGTGTTTGCACGCCCGGTTCACTGCAGGAGCTCACAGGAACACCCACAACAGTCACAACAGAAACTCACTGTTCCTCACTCCCAGGCTCTGGGAATCGCAGCAGTTGCCCTGATTAACCCAGAATTAGTTCATCCTTAGTTCACACAGGTCAGAAAATATATTTTCTTTGCTTTAGACCTGAGATACACTTTACGGCCTAAAGGCTGAAAGTAGCTCTTGAAGAGCACTTCACTGAGCTCCAGTATTCTACCAGGCACAGCATTTCTGTGACAGTCCTCCAACAGGACTGGAAACTATTTGCTGATGAGCCCTGAGGGGATCCCTACTCAGATTTTTAGCAGCAGCCAAATCCATCAGAAACACAGAAAGAGCAAGGGAGACCCAGCAGGCCACTGAGCTCAGCCACCTGCTGAGGGGCTGCAGGGAGCAGAGACATGGCACAGAGCACAGGAGTTGGGGATGGAGGCCAGGGAATGCGGTACTTAAAAAACCCAATGTTTAGTCACCTCCTTATTGACAACCCAAGCCTCAAAACACCATTCAGTCCCTACATTTAGGTCTGTGTTATTTATCATATGTCTGAGAAGAGTCTTTCAGAGATGCCCACTGTGAACAGCACCGAGCTCCAAACTGCTGGAATTCCACAAACAAAGCCCCAAGGCTGGGGGCAGGCAACCACTGCAGGCATACCTGGTATAAACAATGGCACACACTGCGCAGCTGGGGCGGGAACTCCGAGGAGGAATTAATGATTGCCTGAAAAAACTTGTCTGTCATTTGCAAGAGACTCCGCTGGTTCTCCTCAAGGCTTTCTGTGGGCTCCAGCCTGAAACAGACCCGCACATGTATGACCAGCAATCAAACACAGGAGACAAGCTGCACTCACGTGCTTGGTAGTAACCTCATTTCCTCATTTTTCTTATGGAAATACTCCTGAACTTTTACATGAAAGTTTCCATCACTGTCTTAAACCACATAAGTTACAAATACAAGGTCATGTAAAACTCAGTAATGAACAGACAGCTGCAGGAGGGATTCTCTCAGGGCATTCCATACAAAGACATGCATACACAATTCCAACTGACAAATGCACTATCAGTTCCCTGATTGTTTATCTGCAAGGAACTCTGGAGGTAGACACGGGTACTATTTATTTTAGCATTAAACTATGTATAAGAAGACCCCTATTTGGGTAAGCTACTTAAGAGAGAAATACTCATAATCCTTCTAAGAGTTAGAGATAATCCAAAGCAGTAGAGCAACAGCTACTAAATCCAAATCTTGAAGCGATAAGAGAAATTAAAGCAAAAAGACTACGCACACTTTGTCTTGCTTCTGCAGTCAATGACCTATAGGTGCTTTCTGGTTCTACTGGAACACCCATATTAGTGCCTACATAAAAGCATGAAACAGCAAGTAGGAGAAGTCCTGCAAGGGTTCTCTCTCTTCCTTGCTATCTCAGGGCTCAGAGGACATGCAGCAAATCCTCTGTACAACCCACCCTGGGTATGAGGGCAGCAGAGACAGATAATGCATCTGGAAAAGTGAGGAGGGGGACAATATGAAAGTATGAGAAACATATTTGCAACAAGGAAAAAGGACTCCTATTATATTTACAATGCCAGGGAATCATGTTTACAGATAAATACATTTGCTCCTCCCCTTGAATCTCAAACCTTGTTGGATCCACCTCAAAGCTAACATGCTGCCACTCAGGGGATGTGATCACAGTCCTCAGTAAAGGTTCCAAAAGCTTCTGCAAGTATGTAGCACCATATACCTGTGTCCAAGAAAAACAAGAGTAAGAGGCCAGACCAACACAGCAATCCACAGGAATGCTGCAAAGTTCTGTGTTAGAAGAGCACAAAAACACTTGACTTGCTTTGGCATAAGCCAACCTCCTGAAAAACGTGTTTGCATATTATAGTTTCACCTCTGGAACACAACTGAGATCAGTCTCTACAAATTTCTATTTTAATTCATTTCCAGTTTGGAGAAAACTATAGGTCACTGACAACCACAATAACCAGCAGGGATTCTTTCTTAGAGCACCAACTCCACACTTCATCTGTTTGTACACAGCATTTAATGGAAATGGGAGCACAAACAAGACCTTAGACTTCTTCTCCCACCTTTAAACTGCTTATTACAAAAACACCACCAGGAACAGTCTTCCAGCTGTACTGGCCCAGAATCACTCATGTAACTGAATTAGTCATAAAGGTAAAAGGTTAGTTCTAGCAGGAGGTCTATTTTTAAAATTGGGCCTGAGCATATCTTATCTACAAGATTCAGTACATGAAACGTTAAAACACAGAAAGCAAAACTCCCTCAACTTAACAGATGTGAGAGCTGAAGTTAACAGAGACCCAAAAGCAACTCTTCACTGTTTTCACCCAACCAGTTACCCAACCTGAAGTGTTTAATCCCATAGCCTGGCAGCTTTGTATTTTCATATTGCTTTTTCTGTTATCAAAGTGATCTGTAGGAGACAGGAAGATGAGATAATGTACCTTAAAACAAAAAGTCATTATTTTACTGGCTAAGCTGTTTCCTCGGAAGAGTGTCTGCATGGAATCTGCCAATTCAACTTCCTTTGAGAACATATTCCAGAGGAGCTGGTAGAGCAAGTGCCGGGAATCAAAGAGTGTGACCAGGACACGAGCCAGCTCGTCCTTAAAAGAAGAAGGAAGTGTTAATTTGACTCACAGTGAACCAAGGCAAGTATGAAAGAAAAAAAGTATCATGAAAAAACCATAAAGCAGTTTGCACTAATGCTTTATATTTGCTATGGGGTCTGGCAGGTAAATACCAAATTGCACATACACAATGTCTCTGTAAATGTTCCCTGTGCTACTGCTTGTCTAAAAATCTGCCTCATGATATGCAGTCATACAATTCATAACAGTTATCCAGACAGATAAGCAGGTACTCTGCTGTGTAACAGAGCCCAATTCATCTTGCTAAAACGTAGAGGAGCAAAGAGAATTCTGTGTGTCTGCATTATCACACACACCATTTATTATAATAACTGCATAAAATAAATTCATTCCAGACATTAATTAGAAATTTACTATAAAAATACAGTTTATCATCAAGATCTGAATTTAGATGCAGTAAAATTTTTAAGAACACCCTAAGAAAGGCTAGCTGTCATCAGTGACAGCTCTACTCCCTCTGTACCAGACCGTTGTTGTATCATTAACATTTGATTAGTTTTTATTTCAAGTCTTACTGTTTTAAAAAATGTAGGAAATAAAATGCATGAATCAACTTACCCACTGAGAACAAGGCACCACATTGGCTAAAGCCATAGCAATAGGAAGCTCCCCCTGATCACCCATCATTGTAACCAACTCCACCAATCTCTCAAACCGATCTGCTAGCACTGTTTCTGCTAACGTATCAAATTCTGTTCCCTGCTGCAGAATTTTGGTGAGGACTTCCATAAACGTAGCTCTTGTTTGGAGGTCTTTATGATAGCCCAAGCCTGATCAAAAGAACCCAGAACTACTAAGGAAGATGTAAGAAGAATTAAAAACACCAATGTGTTCATTAGGCATTCATTTATGCCCCGTTCTCCCCGGCTCCTTTACCTATGGAGTGCATGAGGCCGCTGTCCACGTTGGCGTTGAGCAGGTTGGACATGGCCAGGACGGTGCAGTGGCGGAGCGAGGCGAGTCTGCGCGACATCCCGCGCTTCCTCCCGCCCGGCTGCGCCCCGTCGTCCTCCACCTCGCTGCAGTCGTTGAGCAGGTTCATGAACAGCGTGAAGTACCTGCGCAGAGGGAGCCGGGGGTAAAGCACAGCCCGCAGCCGTGCGGAAGGAGCCGCACACAGCAGCAAACAGACATGAGTCTCCCCAGAAAATCTGCCCCCCGCCCCAATGGAGCCTCCTCGTAGCGCAGGCTCCGGCTGGGCTGTGACTGCCAGCGCTGTCCTAAACTTGGTGTGCGCATTCTCTCCACGTGAATGGAATTTGGAGAAAGTTTCCCAGGTGTGAGAGCAAGCAGGTGAATTTCACAGGTATGCCTTTACCAACTGATGCCTTGGAAGAGATTAGGTTTCATCGATAGCAATACAGTATCAAGGCAAGATAATCCCTGCCGTGAATGAAGCACACATCTGCATTAAGCACAAAGCCAAATCTTCTAATTATCTTCTAATTGAAAATGTTTCCATAAACAGAGAATGCAGGGATTTGTGAAATGGGACACAAAAGAGGTAATTGCTGATAGGAAAATAAAATTATTCCCACTGCAAGAAAAACACAGTTTGTAATAAAAGTCATATAGTGCTTCTATTTAGAGTCAGTATATAAAAAAGTAATTAAAAGTCACTATTTACTTAAGAAATAATTGAGATTTTGCTTCCATCAACTCAACACCGTCTCCTTCTTCAGGCTGGAGTGGAAGCTCAGCAAGAAGAGAGACCACTGCTTCCATACTCGCCTGGTCCAAATCTCTGAAAAATAAAATGTAATAAAATAAAATATAGTGTAAAGTCCCTTTTCCTTATAACTGCAGGTGGAAAAGAGACATTTTATTAGAAAAATGATACTCCAGTAAAGTTCTGTTCATCATGAAAACAGCTCTTACATTTTGTGGTACAGGTTCAAGCACTGTATCTCCTAAGGACAACTACAATCCAATTTGTCACTAGAAAAACATTAAAGTACAAACTTTACTCTTCAGAATGCACCACAAAGATAAAGCTTAGTGCTAAGTCAGAAAAAGCATTAAAAGAAGCCACGTCAGTTAAGACTAAGGATTAAATATAATCTCCTACTGCTCAACAAAACTTTGGTTTCAATTTTTGGTTTTTGCTTAACATGATTCCTGCTAAAGGAAGCCCAATGAGTCAGCTCATCCATGGATATCAAATGCCACCTGGAATACTCTTAGCAGCTTCCCAAACAGGGGAGAGTGTTCTTTCTTACCTTGTCAAGCATTTCACGTCCTCATCTGTTGCTTGATTAGATGTCCCCATAACCCAGTCTGTCAAATATTCTACTATTTTGTTCCTGTTACATATAAACACATTGCTTTAGCTTTGGTGGGGGTTTTTATTGTGGCTTTGTTTAGTTTTAGGGTGGGTTTTTTTTAAACACACTTACTACTGCTGGCACGATTCTTACTTATTACAAACTCAGTGTAAGAACTATTTGAAGCACCGCACACTGAAGATGAACTGAACTAATTTTGTTAGACTGAGCAATACTCCAATTTGTACCACACACTGAATTGTTACACGTGTTTAGTTTCACCACAGTCAAAACAGAATTTTATTGCAGCACCAGGCTCTGAATTATTCTGAAGACAAAGATGAAGGAACTATCCCTACCCCAGGAATAGTGGTGTGACAGAGCTTTTTGTTTCCTTTTTTAACCATATAACCAAACAAAACTACATGTGCCCACAGTACACCACCCCAGATGTTACACAACGCTATCCTTACCTAAATTTCATTTCTTGACAAAATGAAAGGTCATCTCTCCTTTCTCTCATTACTTCTACTAATTGACAGAGCTTCATTTTTATTTGAATGGCATGTACCAAATTTCCAAGCACACGCACATACCTGAAAAAAAAGCAAAAAGATTAATTAAATACTTAATGCTACTTCACATTTCACCCCTGCTCCTGCATCACCTGAAGACCAGTAGCAAGCTTCTTCCGGCCAAAGAAGTTTTCTATTAGTATAAAGCTGAACAGAAATCTGCCCTTCAGCTGGTTTTTAACCTTAACATCAATGTATAGGAAAGAAACCAGGAATGTTTATGGGAAATAAGGCCAAGCTATGGAATGATCAGTTCTTTAATTTTTTAAGTCGCTCTCTAGCAATGCGCTTTATGCTTTCTCCATGATTACTGAAGCTGCCAGAACCACAAGGAGGATCAGAAAAATCAGCTGCTGCTTCTCCATGCATTCAATAAGAAAAAATAAATCAGAAGGTTGTAACTCACTTCTTAAACGTAATTACTGTAATAGGAAAGTCAAGAGGATTCCTCACCTAACCAGATTTAGCATCATTGTCTCAATATTTGCTTGCCCAAGATGTTCCGAGCTCCCTTCTGTGTGATTGTCGAGCAAATTCTTCATTATGGCAATGGTTTGCTCTACAAATTGTGTGTTGGTTTCAGTTAACAAAACCTACAGGAAGAAAATTCCTGGTCTTAATTCTGTACACACAAAACCAAAAAGAGGGCATAATACACTGGAGCATTTCAAACATCTCATGGACAAGCACTTTTTAGTTATCACCAAGCCAAAAGAATTCCAATACATGTCCAGATTCAATATATCAATACTGCTGCCATAAAGGTTCCACAAACATTCTCACAGATTCCGTACTCAACAGTTCACAAAGAATTCAAGAATGTTTTCAATTATTTGCTGTTAAACACAGCCCGGACTCACGCACACAATGATCACTGATGTGTTCTGTGATCACACTGCTTCCAGGGGGTTTGCACGGAACACAAACAGGGGCCCATTTCAATTACTGAGGTGACAGACACAACCAACACAAATATGAATAATATGTCACCACTATACCTGTCCTTGAGAATCAAAGAACTTGCTGATGGTATTCTTTCATTTGTTAAAGAGCATTGGATAAAGTGCCAGGCTCAGCTCCAAGCCCACCAGATCTTTGATGTTAGTCCTGATCTGCAGCCCCCCTTTCTCATGGCTGCAGACCATAAGGGTCAGCAGGCGGTCGATGAACTTGCTAACGGGAGTCTCCACGTTGCCCTCAGTGGACACCATGGAGATCATGGAGCCCTTGCGCTCGCTGACGGGGCCCATGGGGGGGCTGTAGGTGGCCAGCCCCGCGTTGCTGCGGTGCTGCAGGCACACCCCTCCCAGGGCACACAGGAACCCCGTCATGTTGATCCACTCCTGGAGCGAGTCGGTGTCCGACAGGTCGATGGAGCCGCCCCCGCTGACGTGCGACATTCGCCTCTTCACAATGGTCTTGTGGAGACTCTCCGTGACCTGGGAGGGAGCGGCTGATGGTCAAACCTCTGCAACTGCACACAGCTCATGGAGAGGGATCAGAAGTGTTCTGCAACACTTCTGTCATTCGTAATTCCAGCCTCGAAAATTCCCCTTTTACAGTGTCCACCTTTTTGTGACAGCATGGACAGAAATCTAAACAAAGGCAGTTTCCAGGGAGGTTGAGAAGCAAGGCTTTAAAAGTGCAACCAGTCAATCCCTTGCTCTGCACCAGGATAAAGCACATTTAAATCATGGTAGCCATTGGCTTGTTTAAAAACTTCCAGTGAAAGGGATTTCAGAGTTTATCTAGCAGTATTCCACAGTTTTCCCTACTCCTTTTGTCAATTTATTTCTAATTTTTAAGCTCAGCCAAATTCTCCCCTACAGTCAAATTACTTCTTGGTCTCTTAGCAAACAAAGCAGACAACTGATTACCATTAATTTTCTGGAACACTTTCATGGAGTTTAAGTCTGCCTACAAAACTAACTCTCTAGACTAAAACTTAAATTCCTTAAAATAAGTAAGCTTAAAGAGTTATTTTGAATTTCTAAAGGTTGAACCTGTGAAAAATTCATAATCACCTGCCCATCTTCCATTTTGGTCTTTGGATAGTTAAGGATTAGTTTCATAGCTTGTTCCCACTTTGCATGTGTATCCTCCCAGGCCTGAAAGAAGATACATCAAGGTTTAATTTCAAAACTACTTGTGGCAATATGTACACAAAGAGTATACAAGCTGAGAAGGAAGTTTACCTCTGTGTTGCCTGCAGTTGGGTGTTAAATGCGTCTCAGTAATGCCATCACTCTCTTCTGAAGAGCTGCTCTCCCTACAAAGGGCACAGAACATTGAACCCAGTTTTTGAAAACCCACCTACATCAAATTTGTGCTCTTTCAAAGGAATTATTGAATTAAGAGGAGCATTCCTCCTCAAAGTGTTTGGAAAAGGCAGCTTCTTGTTACACTGTAAAATTCTCATGAACTCAGTCACCCAAACTCCTTACACTTTGCAGCAATTCTAGTAATTACGACATTTCAGGAAAAGCCAGAGCAGCACCAAATCAAGAACCTCAACCTGTTTGAAGAACCCAAACACAAAACACAGTCTTATCCAGGTAGAAAGGTATTTTAACTGATTCGTGACCCTTACCTGTTGACATCATGTTGCTAACAGATGCAAACTCCATGAAAGTGTTGTAGTTGGGCAGAAAATTATGCACTGAGACTTTATCTACTCTACATCTGATATTGGCTTCTTCGCAGAGGTGACGGAAGCAGGACATTGCCACCAGCACTGCTTCGATGTCTGGGCTCTACACAAACACATATAAGGCTACTTCCAGTTTGGTTTGGGCTTGGCGACAGATCGATGTTCCGCTGCATCCTGCTGTGCTTTCCTTGGGAAACAGAGAATTCCCCATTTGGGAATACTGCTGATGAATATGGCAATCTTAGTAAAACTGAGCCTTAGCCAAACTCTGTTTAAAACTGCTTTTATTTCAGGAAGAACAAGCAATCCTAAACAGGATCAGAGCTCTTATATGCTGTCACAAGGGATGCTGTGTGCATTCCTAACAAGAAAAAATTCACCAACATTTTAACTGAAAAGGTGTGACTTTGTAGAGTCTGAAACACCATTACTAACCACCCTATTAAATACAAATATTATTTAGGATACAGATGTCTTCTCCTCCTCAGAAATAATTATTTTTATTTTAAAAAATTACTCTCAAAGTAATTTAATTTCTACTTGCATGCAGGGTTTTTTTATCCCGAGTGTTAAAATTAATTATTATCATGTATTACTTACCATGGAAGAATTCCCCTTCCCTTTCCTGAGGGTCGCTCCTGGTGCACAGCGTGTCATTTCTTCGTGGTCAAGAGAAATTTGACTAGTTCCACTTCCAGAGACATCATAAAGGAAAAGGAAGTGGCAGGAACTCCTATCTGATTGCTATGAAGAGAGGGAAGAAAAATAACATATCGATATATTTTTTTAAAAGTGCAACAAGGAGAGACCTGAGGAAGGCAAAAAGTTCTTCAGCATTTACACAGTACTTTTCCCACTGCTGCTCTCAGGGCTTTATCAAGTTACCCACATTAATGCTATCTTAGAATGAAATTTCCCCTTAGGGAAAACACTATTTGATATTTTAAGAATATCATAAAGAAGCAAATGAGACTTCTGAGACTCAGACGAACAGGAGATCCAAAAGGAAGCTTTTATTTCATCCACGTAGATCTATATTTCACCATAACTACTCTCCCCTTTTCTCATCTTTGGATTAGGCAAACAGGCATAAGGCACAAGTTTCTGTGAAACATACATTTTCCAGGCAAGTAAAACAACCTGTTTAGCTAAAGTAAAAGAGAAAATAAAAATCCCAGACCTAACTTTGGTTACCAATTCTCACAAAGCAGAGAGGAAATTAGAGGACAGAAAGTGTAGGTGTAGCTATTAAATTCCTTCCAATCATAAAAACAATGCGGTAAATCAAGGAAGCGACAGAGCAGAGCACAATGCATGCTGACGATCCTAACAGAGATGGCAACGTTCACTCACTTTGTTTTTTAGAAGAAACTTATTCCTACAGATGAGAATCTCTCGCAGCCACTTGAGGATTTCCGTGCTGCTCAGCATCTGATGACTAGTGAGCTTCTTGCAGATATAAAAAAGCATTTGTGAACTGCAGCAAAATGAAATTCAACGTTAGCCTGACAATCTAGGAACCCATTTTTGAAGATACTACACTACACTTTACATAGAAATAGGCAATTAGCATGAACACCCTCTGCAACACTAACATTGGCTTTTAGAATGTATAACAGAGAGATTATAGTGTGCACTTGAAATGCCAAGCTCCCCTGGGACCCTTCCCACCCCCCAGCTGGCCTGTCGAGCTCCCTGGAGGCAGTGAAGCGGTTCGGGTCCTTGCACAGCCCGCGCTCGGGGCTGTGGGGTCGGAGTCTCGAGCTCTCCCCAAACAGATACAGCACAGACAGCAGCAGTACAAGGTTACCTACACTGCTCTGACAACGTCTCAACTCTGCTCTGGAAGGAACACATCTAGGGATGTTCCTTCTTCATATCCATTCAGGCCTCACACTCTCTGTTAAAACTGCCAAAGGGTCCAAATTAGTGTCAATTGTAATGGGTTTTTCCCCCAGCCCGAACAGAGCACAAACTCACTGCTCCTCCTACAAATTACAGCCCTGGGTGTCAGTTCCTGCCCACGGAGGGGACTCAGCCCAAACTGACCCCAAGCAAGCCCGAGCCACGCTCAGCAGTCATGAGCCCACCCTGCTGGTGCTGCTAACAGGCTTCCTCCTGCACTGCTGTTCCCTCCTTGTACACCAAACATCACCACCAATTCACAGCAAAGAACCAAAGACTGTTGGTTCTATTATTTAGCTCACGCACTTCTTAGAATTCTGAGTTTACAGATTCCTATTTTTTGATTTAGCATTTTGTGTAATTTTGACTGTTTTGGAACTTCATTTCCCTTAATATTCTCCAAGAAATCAACCACAATAGCTGCTGTGAACTTACAAAGGCAAGACAATTTTAATGAACTAAATTTCTTTATAAATGTGCAGCAAAGACCAATGAAGATCACAGGTCAGGGCAAGCTATCACCTTCTGGAACTGCTCAGTATTACCCCCCTCCTAGACCCAAAAGGATGAAATAGAATTTAAAAAGTAGCAAACATTTGATGGGGAAGATCTCTAGCTTTTCAAACTAATAATCATTTCTACAACTTCACATCTGATGAAGAGTCATTAAGGGAGCCAGCAAAATGCTTGTTATATTTTTGTTGAATTTGTACAGTGTAAGGAAGACACAACTTCTCCATGAATACATATAACAATTCTGACTGCAGATTCTTGCTGTTGTTGCAAAGCTTTCCCAAAATACTCACAGCTATCAAAAAGGAGAAGACAAATCAAAACAGCTATTTCTCTCATTTATGAAAGTTAATGTACATACCTGATTTCCCAGAAAGTTTCTATAGGAGCATCGGGATTCCACAAGTCAATACTGTCCAACTGGTGCAGAACCAGCAAGGCCTGAAGTCAAACCAAAGAGAGTCTCGCTTAAAGACAGCAATTTACAGAGAGCACAAGCACAGGCAGAGAAATAGGAGCAGTCATATATTTACTACATTGTTTGAAAAATAACAAAAGATATAAAAAGCATTATAGAAGAATTATGTAGAACAAGAGTTAGCCCGTGTCAGAAGTATTTCATTTTAGTCTTTATTCCACATTCATACTCCAAACCTGGAGGTTTTCCCCTGTATTTCCATGCAAAGCCATCCTAGACACAGAGACACTACATTTTTAAAAGACAGGTTTTGGCTTTAACATTAATGTCCAGCTGCAAAAACCCAGGCCCGTGCCCCCAGTGCTCACCTCCATGGCCTCCTGGGCTATGTCTGGCATGCTGGACTGTGGCCCCAGCTGGACAAGGCCTGTGATCAGCTCTGCTGTGCTCCCCTGTGTCTCAGGGCCCTGCTTCCTGGGATTCTGAACAGCAACAAGGGAAGCAAGTTAAAGCTGGAAAACTTCTTAATGCCTGACCACGTTACTGACCGCTACACCAGCATTCCTGTGGTTGAGCTAGGTGGATTTCGGGGTCTTTAAGAGTGTCTGTCATTTTATTTTTAATCCATGGATACCCCTTGCATGTCATGTCTTTGATAGAACTGAAATATTTTTAAATGAAACAGTGACGGACATGAGAAAATGGAAGATCTAAGATCGTATGTCTTTCTACTCATTGAAATGATGACTAATTTCCAACCCTCTTATTACAATTTTCTCCTATTCCCCTCTCCTTCCCCAATCTTCCCCTTCAGAGTTACAGAACTTCATGCTCCTTCTCACTGTGTTGCTCTGATTCTGTAAAATCTATCACAGTTTCTTTTCAGTTCTGTCTTTTTCCTTTAAAAGCACAGGACCATCATAACCAGAGACAAAGATGAGTCGGAAGTGTCCTAGATGCCAGGTGTATGTTTTTAACCTCAATTCATTTAGCAGCTTCACAAGTGAACTCCACTACAAATGAACAGTGTGACAGTGGGATATACTTACACACAGCAAAAGCTTTGGATCTGCATGGATCAGTTTCACCAGGGACAACAGCAAGAACTTGTAGCTTCTGGTTTCCAAATCTGTAGGTTTCTCTTTAAATTTAAGGCTTGTCATTTTCTCCTTGAATGTAAGACTCTGATGGAAGGGAAAAAAAGAAAAATCACAGTCCTTGTCAGGAAGGTAGTAGAACATAAGAGCTATAATCAAGCATCTTATGAAATGTATTGCTTTTATAATCTACAACTCAAGAAAAAGTTTAAAAGTATACAAAAATCAAGTAGAGTCGCACAGCCTTCTACTTCAAAATCCTCTCTCCCACAGGCAACCACTTCACTGTATCGTTAAAATTCCCTTAGGAATTGTTTCAGTGAGCTCCATGTGGACATAACAGAAGTTGTTGCATAAGAAACTGTGGCAAAAGAACAGTGGAAAAAAGGACCAAAAAGAATTATAGGCAATTTCTCTGGTCTGAGACAGAAACAAAAATAAACGTTTCCAACTCATCCTGAGTATCTGAGAGGGAAGGGAATTTTTTCCAAAGGCAAAAAATTCTTCTGCCATGGTCCCAGCCTGGATGATTGCGTGTTCACCTCAATGACCTCTAGAAAATGAACCTTTCCTTTTTAAAAGGCAGGCAGGGCATTGCTTAAATAAAAAAGTAATCTGCCTTCACCTGAATAAGCAGTGATCTACTTCTGTACCCATCCCTCTCCTGCTGTGAGCAGGAGGACTTTGAAGGTACATATTGAGGGACGTGAGGTGTTCTGGTTTGACTCCAAAACACATACAGAAATACAGGTAACAAAACAAAGGTGAACTTGCAGTAATTGGTCCCAGTATGTTCAAAGACAAAGGATTTTCATCACTCAGTAAGTTTTCGTAATTTATAATTTTAATCTTGTATCAGCAGAGATTAAATTAGTATTTTTGCTTACAGCTACCACAGTAGTTACAAGACAGCCACATTTGGACAAAGAAACTGCCACTGTGGATATTCAACACAAGACGGAAACTCTGCTTTTTAAACGGTCTTGTTTAGTTTATTTGCAAAGATCTCAAACAATAACATGAACTGGTTCTAACGTTTGCTAATCTTACAAGTTTTAAAGAAAAAGATAAAGCCTGGCTTGAAATCATCCTCAGGGGAACCAATGAGGTACAACACTGTATAATTAAATGCTACAAGAAATTAGGACCTTGTGCTATTTCACTAATTAGTTATTGTGCAAATATAGGAAATAAAAATCTACCCCATAAAGCATCCAGTCAAGAAATTGATAGCACAGTGGCAGATGTAACTAATTCTGTGCTAAACCTCCACGTGCTACAGTCTGGGATTTCTGAAAAGAGGCGTGTGGCAAAAGCAATGTACTGTCTTCACACAATCCAGAAGATTGCCAGTGCCCAAAGACAGGGCCGTAAGTGCCTCTGCAAACGCCCCCGGGGTACAAACAGTGTCTGGACGCTGACAGACAGCAGCGGAACAAGGACAAGCACGGAGGAGTTCAACATAAGTAAGTTTAGGCTGGAAATTAGAACACCGTCCTAACAGCAGGGAGATTCTGGAAGAGCACCGTGATGGGAAAGGCACAGAGCCCAGAGCATGGCATTCCTCCCGGGAAGGAGCTCCACTGGGGGCGCAGGGGGGTCCCCTCCGGCCCCACGCGCTGGCCCTGCGGGTAACTATGCACAGAAAAGTCAGCGCAAGGAAGGGCTTTTCTGCGGTAGTTACGGGTCATACTTACGGCAGCAGAGGCCCAGTGCCATGCAAAGCAGGGACTGGCGGGCGTCTGAGCACGGCGCGACAGCAGCCAGTCAGAAGGGAAAGTGAGAAGCAGAAGACAAAGCACCACCAGTCAGAGCAGGGGTATTGTCAGGGCAACTATTCTCCAACAGATGAATACATACAGGTGAAAAGCAAGTTAAACACGGCGTAGCTTTCAACCCAAAAGCATTTTGGTCATTTGCTCTCATATAAGAAGCCCAACAGGAATAACTTCATGTCTCATTTTAGGCCTTCTAAGCCAACCAACTAAGAGCACTTGCCACAGCAGAAGTGTGCTCGCAGAACGTTCAGAAGAATGCAGCAACACAGCTGCATGTGGACTTAGTAAAAGAATTTGGATGAACCACAAATCTCATTTTACTCAAGACTTTTTCCAAGACAGCCAAGAATATTGACTTTTTTTCATCATGCTTGAATAATCTTTTACTTTGTTGCTGTCACCAAGACCAAGCAGTCAACTTGCTCAATAGAAAGAGAGACAAATGAAGACTTACTCGTGCCAATCACGGTAAGAGCATTGCAGTCTTCAGCAATTACCTTTACATACAGAATGCTTTTGTTTTCCAGATTAAGCAAGGATGGACATGTTACCCAGCCATTTACGCAGCCAGAAAGCTTAAAATGGACAGTTAGCCACAGAGGACAGAAGAAATACTTCTACATCGCCAGTTTAAAAGCAGCAGGGAACTGGAGAAACATCGAACCAGAAACAGCCAATCCCCCGACACTGCAGGGTCACAGAGCATGTGTGGCTCTGCTGCTTTGTGCATCACAGTGTTCTTCCCCCCTCTAGTTTCCAGTCTAAAGTCAATGAATGAGAAAGCTGGAATGGGATGGAGACAGGACGAGGAGGAGGCGTGTGCTCCGGCAGCTCCCCGCGCAGCCTTACCGGGGTCATGCGGATGGCGGGGTGAGCCCCACAGCCCTGGATGGCTTTGTGCAGGGTCTCGCTGAACATGCTGCGCAGCTCCACCGAGTGGCAATAAACGGCGTCGATCCGGGGCCACCAGTCCAGCGCCGACTGCAAGGGAACAGCCACGCTCACATGTTAGCCTGCTGCTGCAGCACCCACACCACCACCTGCTTCAGACCTCCACGGCTTCCCAGAGCTACGGTATAACTGAGCCTCTGCACCCGAGCGTTTGACACAGTACGTTAGTTTTGCCTTCTCGTGGTAGAACTTGTAATACAGAGGCACTAACTCCAACTTGCCTGCTCGCTACGTCACTCTTCTACCTGAACGAACTGAAAACAGAAGTGCAGAAGGGCACGGTGGATTTGAGGATACTGGATGCTAGAAGTAATACCTCAAAACAACGATTACTGGGATACACTAAACAAAATGGAAAATTGGTATTTTGAGTGCTTGATAACATCCGAAAACCTGTATTACCCCATCACACACACCATCACATCTACAGTAGCACTTCCTACCATAATACCTTTTTTTTCCTTCAATACAGCATTTTCATTAAAATGTTGGGATAAATTAAACAGAAAATGTTAGGTATATTAAGTAAGGATGGTTGCTCCACACTCACTGATCCTAGTTTCATACTCATCAGGAAAATTAAAATCATATTTTACTGAAAAAGTACAATAAATTGAAGATGAACAACTGCACAAACTTTCAGAACACTTTCATCTCTCAGCACTTAGTCCCACTTCACACTACTTAAACCCCTGAAGAAAACCACGAGGCCAGCTCTACCCCAGGTCAACAGAGTGCAAGCAGCAGAAGGTGCTACAGCTGTGCATGGCCTGAGAGTGGTTTTCAGGTACCAATATTTATCATAAAGCCAGAGATCATGAGATTCATTAGTCATCCTACATCAGAGGAACATACAGTACCTCTCTGTACTGAAATGTTATAGATGTTATACTGGAATCTGAGATCTCATGCTGGGAATCCACTGGTGGGAAGCACAAACAGATTCGCATGTCCTTCTTTACTAGCAAGCAACTCCTGCTGCATGGGTATGAGCAACAAGATTTGATCTACTCTCCAAACTGCATTTACTAAGCAGATATTGATCTGAAGAGAAGCCCCAGATCAGTGGGCTGATGAAATACTGCCAGAACTTACATTTGTGATAATTCGGTGGAGCGAATTTACCAGCACATAATGAAATGTTGATGGGGAATTCTGTGCCAAGCAGATCTACAATAAAAATACATAAAAGCCACTTAGGAGCATCTTTGTCTTTGCCATCTTTCTTATCGCACTGAATAACATCTTGAAGCTTTTTTATTAAATTGACAAAGCTGTCAAATCTGAACAAGGGAAGCTTAATCAGCTGAGAAAAGTTTTATAATAACATGCAGGGATTTATTACTAAGGGATATTTATACAGCTGAGCTCATTTATGAGCTTCCAGCTGCTGTTAGCACAGCTTTTATAACTGACAGGTCGTCAATTGCAGGGAGAGAATGACTTAGCAGTAAGTGCTGTTCTCACCTTAAAGTGCTGGTTATTGTGAGGATTTATGCGGAAGCAGGAAACCAAGCAGTCAATCATCAGGTCTACATCTGCATTCTGATTGCCTCTTGAAAAAGGTTTGCTTGGGTTAAACAGCAGATTCTATATATTTCAGAAAAATACAAGTACATAAATCAGATACTCAAGATTACTCTTGTCTATTTTCAATACAAAACTTTCCAGTGAAAAACACTGGTATTCAATTAAGGAGAAATTCAAATTTTCATTCAGTACTTTAAAACTCAAACGTCTTCACTGCAATTAGGAAACAGACATTTTTACCTTAAGATCTAGTACCATTGACTGCACTAGCAGGAAAATGACGGAATTATCCTCCCAGTTGATGTAGGTAGATGCTTTGCACAGTTTAACACAAGCAATAGCAGCACTTTCAGTCAGCTGCCTGCTCCCACTGTGGCCTGCAAGGGCCTTCCTGAGATTGTCCAGGAACAGCTTCTGCAGAATTCAAACAAGGAACAGTTATAACCAGATATTGAGATGGCAAAAAACAACTTGATGCGGCCCTCTGGAGAAATCCTGTATTTATTAAAGCCATTCCCTTGGATGGATCTGGGGCAATCAGACTGGCACAAAGGGAGCTGGTTGCTCACTCTTAGCCATGTTTGCAGCCGCATCAAACTCAACACCTGCCACAGGTGCTGTAGTCATGGAGCCCAGAACTCCTCAGTACAGCCCACCAGAAGGAATGCTCTGTTTGCTGCTGGTGAAGACAGAGGAAATGACAGCACGGAGATTCAAATCTCCAAGGAGATGGAAAACTTCTGAAATAACACAGTTTGGGACATACTATCTGTGTGAATTACTGACAGAGGAAGAACATACGTAAGGTGAGAACTCAAAAGGCATGCATAAATTTACATATGGAATTGCAACGTGCTTTTTGGGCAGGAAAGACAAAATTAAATGTACCTGAAATAGAGAATCAGCAAAACCGAGCATCCTCTAGAAACCAGAGCCAGAAGATACGTGTCTTACCTTGTTCATTTTAGTCTCCTCTACCACATCCTTTGCTATGTCTTGGATTATCTCTGGACACAGGACCAGGAGTATGATCTGCAGGGGCCACACTGCTGCTTTACGTTTTGTGCTTTCAGCAAAGCCATCTACTAAGTCAAACAACTTCTCAGCACAATCTGCATAAAACATAAGCCCAAGTTCAACACCAGTTTTAATTACAAAGAGGTAAAGAATAGGTATAGAAGAGCAGAGGGACGAGTTCCACGTACACAGAGGAAAGTTTTGTTTTGCACATTACTGGCATGCTACTGGGGATAACACGGTCTCAACCCAGTTAAAGACATGGTTTATCTGAAAATATAAATCTTCCTTTCTTTGTCACTAGAGACAAAATAAAGGTGATGTTCTCTAAGTTTTTATCCTGTATCAAGATAAAATATATATATTTAAAGAGTCTCCATCTTTGGGGGTTTCTTTCTTTGTGCTATGAAGCACAGTATTAATCTCTAACAGGGGGATCAGGAAAGAAAAGATATGACAACATACCCTTACCTGCCCTGACAAAGGTTCACAGAAATTTGTTTATTTGCAGGCTGCACAAGGAGCAAAGAGGGCACAAAATGCAAGTGAATGCATTTTGGGAATGTCTGATACACCAGCCTTTGAACACTGCCATGTGTTATGTCTTACCAGCCATGTCAGTCTGGGGTGTTTGGTACAGCTTTGTGAATTCATCAGGATAGTTTTCCACCCAGTTCCAGAATGCCTGCAGATAATGCAAAACACCTTTACATTCCAGAGCTTCAAAACAGTTTTTCTGAATTATTTATTTAAATGAAGTGAGATTTTATTCTTAATTCTAATCACACAAAATTTCTTGCAAAACATGCTTGCATCAAAGGGAGGCACAAACTTACACTTTATAGTAAATTACTGAATTGCAGTTAATCCTAAACTAGAGGAAGTCTGCAAATAAGCAATGAAACAGAAGCATTGAAACTCTTACCTTTTCCAGACTGTTGATAACAGCTAACTGAGCTACTTTCTTAAGGGCTTTAAACTTGAATACAGTCTCTGTAAAGATAAAACATTTCTGCATTTAGAAAAGAAACTTGGTTCTAAAAAGCAACACAGGTTATGAGTCAGTCAAAGTGCAAAGCAATTTTCAAATCAACTTTTTATGCTAATTAACTACTGTAAAATATTTTGGTAAATACATGACTTTTTGGAGTTAAACACAGCAATAAAAGATATATCAATTGCACTGCAGCATCTCTGGCTAACCAGATTCAAATAGAAATAATTCAAAAGACAGCCTCAAATTATACCTTGCAAGAGTCGCTTGAGTTTGGAACAATCCACGCTGATGTACTGCAGAAGTTCAATATCGTGAACATCAGCATTATCTTCTGAACAAACAGTCAGTTCCTGCAACCTAAAAACAAGCAAAGCAAAGTAACTTCTCCATCAGATCACATCAGCCAGGTATGGACACACCCATGATTCCGTACATTTCCATAGCAGGGGAGTATTCTATGATCTCCTCAGAAATTACTATTTCCTCAGACAAACTTTTCTAGGTTTAGAAATAAAATATGGATCTTGCACAACTAATAGTTAATATTACAGTCTTACTACATCCTCATACTGAAAATAGAGCTAGAAATACCAGTGATGAGTCTTACAAGATGCCAGTACCTTCTGGTGATGGTTTGTGCCCAAGATTTACCTAAATCCTGTTATCCACTCTGCTGTAGCAGTAACCTTGCCATCTTTTCAATTAAACATTAAATTGATGGCATCATGGCACCTTTAGTCTAATGTTCCTTAACAGCAAGTCCTGCCCCAGCTAAGTTCCCAGAGTAAAGCAGTGACTGATGTTACCTGGTACCCCTGGACTGAGCTACCACCATTCTTGGGCTACAGTTCTCTGGCAAACAGGACTAAGTTCAATCACACCAGTTTAAAAACAATGGCAACTTTTCACACTTGTGTATCAGATCATTTACTCAACATCTCTCAGACACCAGGCCACTAACAACTAAAGCACATGTTCCCACAAAGCCAGGACTGCCAGAGCTCGTTCCAAAGCCACAGATGTGTTTCAGACATGGAATGCGATTTCTAGTACTAGACACAAAAGCAGCTCTTCATTTCTTCAACGCCAGGGAAACTTAACAGCCCTCACTGGGAATGGGAAGGTCCCCACTGCTGTGCTTTTCATGCCAAAAATCCCCCAGCTGCTGTGCAAGGGCTAGAAATATGCCTAAACAGGAAACCCAGGTCAGAGATCAGCAGTGCTGACTGGCGGCAGGCTGACCCCTGTGGAGACCAGAGCAACCGGTCAAACATTTAACTATTGCTGTGCAAGCACCTGAAGTGAAAAACAGGTTAGGGGAAAAGCACTCTGTTCTGGCTCAAGGAGAGCTTTGGAGCTTGGGAACAAACAAATACAAATACATGGACTAGATTCAAAGACTCAGAAAATTTTAACTGAAAATTACTTCCTGTAAAAGGAGCAAAAGAAATTGTTTCCATTTCCATAAGCAACAAAACACAATCGACCTACTGAGTAAAACCACATCCTCCATGCTAGCTGCCAAGTCAATATTCTTGAAATAAAAGTTATTAAAGGCTCTGTAAAAACTTTGAAAATACGTAAAGATTAAAATTACTCAACCATTTTAGACTGATATTTAGAATGCAAATATTTTCCAAAGCATAAGTATATCAGAAAAATATCAATCTTTGTTTCAATTAGATTGGCTCACTCACTGCTATATGACCACGTAAGGCTCCCCAAGATCCACTTCTAATAAATGGTGATAGCGGCTGTTATCCTGTGTAACAAGAGCTAAGCTACTTCAAGCACCTTTTAAGAAACATCAAAGTATTACAGTAATAAAAAGCTTAACACTACTCTAGTGGACTGATAAATGCTGAAGCATCAGAAGGACCTCGAACAGGGCAAAAAGAGCAAAGAAGAGATGGGAATTCTGTGCCTGTCTCTCTTCTCACTTAGAAAATCAGAAACCCCAGTTATTTTTACAGTAAATGTGCTGTGAAACTCAAGTCAGTCAGAAGAACAAATGGGTCTTTTCCAACGAGGAACAAACAACCCAGCTGTTTGTCCCCTTCAGGCATAAGACAGATTTAACATAAAAGCCTCCTAACAGGAAAAATTAGGAAGGAAAACAGCCTTGGGGCTCCAGCAGAGCTGTGGACATTCACCAATTTTCATTCCAAATTTGCAAGCAAAGGGATACAATCCATTAGTTTTGGCATCTTTTTTTTTTTCCCAAGACACCCTGCACCCAGAAGAACTTACTCAACATACTCAGCCGAATTATTTTTATTAATTATTTTCACTTGTACTTTTGCAAGCAGATTAAGAAAGCAACAAATGCAGCTCACAGGAAACACGCCGGCAGTAACCCAGGCCGGGCACGAAATTTTGTTCATTTTGAACCCGAAACTCCAGGAAAACGCTGAAAGGTTGAGGGAGTTCCACTGGAGAAGGATCCTGTTAAACAGCATTTGGCCATTTTCCGGGCAGAAAGCCCCCAGTCCCTGGCGGCTGCTCAAGGCAGCAGCGCGCAGGAGGCGTTTCGCACGCGTACCTGGTGGAGATGCGGCTGAAGACGGCGTTGAAGTTGTTGCAGCTGAGGGAGAAGAGCACCCCCGAGGCGGAGCTGCGCAGCTCGGCCGCGTGCTGGTTCCCCTCCCGGTACGTGTGGATGAAGTGGCAGATCTCTGGCAGCAGCTGTTTTACCAGCATGGTCTCGTCCAGCCGCATGGTGTCCTTTGGTTGCTAAAAATAAACAAGAGTGGCATTAAATTCTGGTTGGGAGGTGAAAAACGGGAGGACCTGCCATGAGCAGGGGCTGGGCGTGACCTTTCGATGTGCCACAGGCTCCACAGACCAAGGCACAGAAAGGTGTCTCTCCATCTGAGCAACATCAGAGAGTACCCAATCCATCCCACGTTTCCAGTTAAGTCTCCAGAATAGGGAGGACACGAGGCTGATCAATCTCACCAAGCAACAAGCAAAATATCAAACCAGTTTTTGAAGTAACACACAGATTGTTCTGATGAAGGCACCCTGAAAGCTGCTCTCTGTCAAGGATCAGCAGAGCACAAAGGCTAAATGGCAAAGACCCACCTTTACATCTCTTTTGGGTAAGGTCCTGGTCACTATATTTTGACAGTAAGTACTTTATACTAAAAAATGAACCAAAAAAGAGGTGCTTCTCCCTTGCCCTTGCCAGGGATTTCTCCATACGAGTCAAAAATGGCTTAACTTCTCTGCAAAATAAAAATCTAATTTTTGCCAGTTTGCACAGTGTGAGACATAAGGAAACTATTTACAAAAGAATTCAAAGTGAAACTTTGCTCTACTGAGAACAAGTTTTAACAGAAGGGTCAGCATTAAAGCTTTCTAAAATTCTACCAATGAATTTTCCACAGGGAATTGGGAGGTTTCAGAGACTCCCACTTAGATGACCTGAGTCCTGTTGCCATGAGAACTTGATGAAACATTGAGCAAGAAATACATCTGAAGATACCACAGAAGACAACATGCTTTGTACAGAGCTTTGGCTCACTCTTTTTTAACATATTCTGTCTCAAACTGTTCTCATTTGAACTCACAAAGCAAGAAATATTCAGCACAATTTTAGGCTGTTTAAATATCAACTATCAGGAAAACCACTAGTGTTTGAAACAATATGCATGGAAGAAATATTTAAAAACAATTAATTTCTGAAGTTAAAACACCTTTCTTTGACTCCTTGCAGCAAACATTAAAAGTGCCAAAATAGGTATTTACTTCAGCTGTAAAAGCTGGAAATTATTCTGGAAAATGTATTTACCTGGATCTTTTGTGATTTTAGAGGGATCCACAACTATTCAGACTGTTTTGCTGGACAGATCTAACCGTAATGAAGTCATTACCTTACACAGAAAGAACCTCCAACAACTGTTGCAAGGAAACAGCAAAGAGCTCAGATGATTTCAGGACGATCATCCAGGAACACAGTTTTAAAAAGCAAACCCCTTTCTTGTTAAAGGAATAAACCACTGCGAGTCTTGCTCCCAGTGAAATTTGGCTTTGCAATTGCAGCTCAGCACAGTAAGTTGTCCAAGCCAGCAGCACTCTCAGCCCAGAGGGCCCAGCAATGCTCCTTGCAGCAGCTCTGACTGCAAACCTGGGGCCTGGGCTCCCGGTGGACCTTTGGACACGGCTAACTAATGTAATCTAGGAAACACCTGCAAAAGTCATCTCCACTGTAGGGGCAGCAAAGTTTCTGCTGCGTACAAGAGTACATGGAAAATCACTTCAACAAATGAAAGTTTCAAGAAACGTAAAGACAACGCAGTGATGTATGCAGAGAACTCAGCAGCACAGAAGTGAAGTACCTGTACTGAATTATCTACTCCTTTTAATATGATTCACCATCCCATTACTTTTCCTGCTTAAATGGGGGGATGAAAAAGTTTTGATGAGTCTATTAAAAAAATACTGAGCAGGACATGCCACGAGCATTCAAAGTCTACAAAAATCTAGCGAAGCTTCACATCCAATCCTTGGACTGGGTTTGTGCCTCCCCTTACTCTGGTTCACACATGACTCTGAGTAGAGTTGTCCACTTGCCTGCAACTCCTTTTATCAAGTTATTAAATGAAAACTATTATTTATAACTCTACAAATATGCTGAGCAGTGGGAAGGGCAAACTCAAACTTTTATTTGAATCTATTTAGCTGAAAAAGACCACTAATTTTAAGCAATAAAAAGCACCCTCCAAATCCTTAACATATCAATTATATCAACTACGTGTATTTATAGAAGTTGCAGTAATTTTTTAAAGGCATTAATCCTAGTTTGCTATAGACCTGAGAAGTTCTAACTTCAGTACCAGTAATGACAGATACACATGCATTTGACTCGTACTCTCTAACCAATTTGATTCCAGCTTAGCAATTGCTTATGCAAGCCTACTCACCCCTGCCAGACATTTTTCCAGTGTATCCAAGATAATCAGCTGAGAGAGATATAAATTCTTTTCAGCAGTTTCTCCAAATATTCTCTGGAAGTAGAAAGGATATGGATTCACGTGAGACACAGAAATTTGACTTGTAATGCACTAAAGCAGCAAAGTGGCTCCTTTACTGCTCTGCACATTCTCCTGGTGTCCGAACACTGCCCAGAGCCCCAGGCACCCTTCTGTATCCTCACAGCTAAAACCTCACCCCTTCCTCCCCTCAATTAACAAAGGATTCCCCCTAACTGTCACCCACCCTTGGATTTCTGTGCCCCAACTCCCACTGCCTTTCTGTGGCTCCAAGGGATGCTGCTGGTGAACTTCAGAACACAAAAAATTAAGTGTACAAGGCAAGTGACAATTTGACTAAATTTCGAGTAATTCTCTGCAGATTGTATGATGCTAATAAATAGCAGCCATTTGAAAATAATCACCAAATAATGTAAAATTAGGAAACTTACCATGTTATTAACATTTTTTAAGATATTGGTGAGACCACTGATGACAAGGGAAAACTTGTACTTGGAAATGTTGATGAGACATTCCTTGTTGTGCTCCGTACTGACTTTGGTGTGTGTATTCTGCTGGCAAACCTTTATTGGAAGCTACAAGAGATAACTGTTATAAGCTTTTTCACATTGAAATTTGCAGCTTTAAAGACAGGTTAAAAATTTGTGACACACCAGAAACAATCTTGAAAAGCATTCTATGAGAGACAACTGTAAATGTGATATTTCATTTTCTCTACATTCATCTTTTCATTAGTTATCTATAAACCAAAATGCTGAAGTTCACCCGTTCCTTTCTCTGAATTGAAACTAAACCTCTATTTTGTGAAAAATTTTCTACAAGCTGAATGCCAAAGCAACCAAAAGGAACAGAAAAATGTAAGACAGACTTCTAAGATCCTTCATTCCAAAAATTGCTCGTTGAAGACCAAAAAATCTCCAAGGCTAATACCTGCACGGAAAACAAACCAAACCAACCCATGTTGGGACCCCAGAGGAGGCTCCACACATGTCCCCTCCTCCAGGGCAGAACTGGCCAAGAGGCACCACCAACTCCCAGGAGGAACCAGCACTGACTTTGCAGCCCCCAAGGACCTGGGTGATTTAGGGGTCACTCCCAGGAGATGAATCTCAGCTTCAAACACACTTCAAGCACCTGCAAGCCCCATGTTACCCGCCCCTGCCCAACAAGTAGTCTATACAACTAGACCTGAAATGCATCTTTTCCAGGAGGGAGAAGATTCAGAGCGACTGCACAAACCCGAGATGTTCCTCCTGCTGGGAGAACACTGGGCACTTTTGTTTCCTGCTGTACCCAAATTCTTCAGGGGTCACAAACAAGTCACTTCCCAGGCACACACCCACTCCCCCTGCCTGCTCAAACTGCCACGACAACATCAGAGACGTGACTCTTCCAAAAAGAAACATCTGACTGAGGATTTATATTGTTTCAAAGCAAACAAACGCAGGAACATTTGTATCATTAATATTTTAAAGTGTGACCTTGGAATTCCCTAGCCATAGAAATTTGAATTGCTACAAGCTTTAACCAATTTTGACCAGAACTGTGGACAAATGTGTATTCTGAAAGACACCAACAGCTCAGTGGAAATGCCACGGTGCAGTATTTGTGCACTGGAAAGATTACCAGAGAGAGGGAATTTAGGAGAGGGTAAAAGAAGGATTCCAAGGAATTACAATCAGCTGCAAAGTGCTTACAGAGCCACCTCCCAGGGTGGGCACTCTGGGGAGAGCACCCCCTGCTCTGCTATCAGCAGCCACCAACACCTCTGCAACCACCTGGCATCCTTGGCTTTGATGGGAAAAGTTGAAATGCCCATGTTTAAAATGCAAGATGAACCAAAGAACCCCAACTTGGAACACTGCTGTCCAACAGTTTTGAGTGCACCACCCTGACATTTCCCAAAATTGGCTGGGTTTTTCTTACGAGAATGGCTGACTCTTCAGTAACAGGGGACAGAACTGGCACATGAGCTGAGTCGGAAGCCCCTGGAGCACCAGCACGGTGCCTGAGGAGGGTGGGCTCTGGACACCAACAGGGCTGGGAGGGATGGCCCTCCAGGAGGAGGTCTGATACTCTTCACGTACGCAACTTCCTACAGCATCAAGTTCCACAGTGCAATGCAGTTAATTTCCATTGAAATCTGTGAGTCCCTGGCAGTGTCCACACTGCAATGCTTTACAGCAGTGTGAGGTGCTTCAATGTGCTCATTTTAACCCTGGAAAAGCAGAATAAACAGCATTTATGACTCAAGCTTTGTTTTCGCTGTCGGATGTTATTTTACAATACATTTTTGGAAGTCATTGGTGGAAGATAGATACATTTAATTTAAAATTTCCCCTTTACTAGTACTTTTTATTTGAATTTTCAAGTCTCTGTGCTGACAGCAGCAAAGCTCAATACCGCTAAGTGCTGAAACACTTCAGAAGAGCCTCTCAAAAAATTGTGTCATAGATCTAGTTCTGTGTGCTCCCATGCCAGAGAAACATCACATTACACACTTCTGGAGCTTCCTGCCACAACAGCCACTACAACAAGGTCATCTAGAAGTAACACTGCTTTTTATACTATCATTTAAAATAGGAAATTATATAAAAAGGAAATATTAGCACTGTTATTCTGGTTTTTTTATATTTCTCAGCTATTTCCTTGCTTTCCAGCACTCTGAAATGCTGGTGCATTCTACTTCCCCCCACAAAAGGCAGTGCCAGTGCTTAGTGACCAAAAAGAAACTACTTAATTCCTCTACAAATACCCATTAATCTAAACACTGGAAAGCAAAAAGCTGAAATTTTACTTCCATTGCCTTTGATTTTATTTTAGAAAAAAAAAGAAATACTGACAAATAGCTTCCTGTAGAGCTATTTGAAATAGAAACAGAAATTAAAACACAAAGCTTAAAGGTAACCAGAGCTTCAGACTCTGAATACATATCACATTCTGAGCTCAATCCAGTTTAGCAACAGAACAGTCACTACTCCAACTCAGCTCTTGTCACACTGAAATAGGAAGCAACTGTGACTGCCCTGGGGAGTCTAAAATTGGCTTTATGTCATGCAGTGGACAAATACAAAATAGATGAAATCTGGAACCTTTCCAGCTATTAAAGTTTAAATCTTTGAGTGGGAAAGAAAGATATTTACTGGGCACTCTTTAACAAGATCTACACAGGCAAACTATAAATTTGGCTTTGAAACACTTCAGTAAGTGCTACTAGAGAAATGCAAAGCTGTTGAAAAGTGGCAAACACTGTGGTACCTGATGGCATGCCTGTCATACCACTAGAAGGGCCCTCAGGTTAGACTGCTGCACTTTCATCCAAAAATGTTCCGTTAAGGAATCCTTCCTTGGTTATAGATGATAATTATTAAGAAAACTGGGTGGGTTTCCTGTCTGTGATTAGCACCTGTTTCAGGTATCCTCTAGTTTGATGCAGGAAGGTCCCACCTCTTGTCAAATGCCCAGGGACATTGGTTTGAAACTGCCACCACTAACAGGCCTGAGTGTCTGTGAGATGTGCACTCAGGCTCTCAGGAAGGGCTGCACTGAGCCATGGATTTTGCTTTATCACTTGTAATTAAGAAGCACAAAGTTAAACCAGCTCTATTTCGTAAAAATCTGTATTTAATGTTTTTATTTTCAAAAGATATGGAGCAAGTGTAAGTGCTTTATCACTTCACACAACGCCACTATCTCAACTTTTTAGCGCAAGACACAACTTTGCAAGAACATTAAGAATTCAGAATCTGACAGATAACCCTTGTGTGCTGCAGGATCCAGAGGGACACTGCTGAAATCACTGTCCTGCCAACCCCAGCACACCCGCAGCCCCCAGCAGCACAGGTATCCTGCCATTCAGCACATCCAAGACCCAGCCTCCCACTGGTGGCAGGGTAGCACGCACAGCCCTCTCACTGTACTCACCACCCCAACCTCATGAAAATCCCCTTCGGAGAGGGGAAGGTGGGACACACATCCCAAGGGGTTCACATCAGGGAAGGAAATTCTCTCCTCATTTTCCCTAAGCAGCTTCAGGTGTCCAAATGCATCTCATTCTTGTGCCTTTGATTCATCATCTGGAGAAAGCAACAACCCTAACACCCAGGGGAAAAATCCCTAGTGCTGTCCTTAAGAGCCCTGAAATCCACTTAGGTTCATCCTTCCAAACAATTTCTTGGAACTTCTTCATCTGACTGCAACACACACATGTACTGGTGACAAAATCCCCACAGCACTACTCCCTCAGCATCAGCACTCTCAGAACTAGACACAAATCCCTTAAAATCAACAGGCATCTTCCTCCCCTCTATAAAAACACCCGCTAAAGAGGCATTTTCCAGGACAAGAACCTCACAGGTCAGCCTTCCCAAGAACATGGAACTCTGGAAAGGTTTTATATAGGTTGCTCTAAAAATAAAATGTTTTTCAGAAGGTTAAGTAGAAGCTGGTGCTGTGACCAAACACGTATTTACCTGTCCTATCAACACGAACTCTGAGTTAAATGAGGAAGGGCCATCGAATCACCTGAATGCTTTTCAGCAGCTCATTCCTGCACTCAGGTAGCACGTGTTGCTTTGGGCCCTTCCTTTCCCTGCCCTTTGGGCACCAGCTCTGTGCAGAGCAGCACCTCTGAAACACACTGCACACAGTTTGAGAACAATCAGACCAAAGCTGCTCCACGTTTATGTAGAGTGCAAGATGAAACAGCACACCTTGTGCTGCAGAGCAGTGCCCCAGCCTGGGTCAGCCCACAGCTCCTGCGGCGATCTGCCTCACACACAGCAGCTGTGGGAAGGGGCTGCCCCTTGTGCCCAGCCCAGCCCCACCTGGCAGCACAGGCACATCCCTGGGGAGCACAGTACGGGACTTACCCCACAACACACCCCACCACTGCTGGTGACTTCCTAGCAAGTCACGAGGAAACCACAGTGCTGGTACCTGCAGCCGCTGCTTTTGTAGGGCTCTGTGTCTGCGCAGATTTCAAATGCTGCAGAGAAAAATCAACTGGAGGAGGAAATGTTTGCTTTCACTTAATGCTTCTTAATTAAAAAGACAATGGAACATTCCTACTGACTTCAAGCTTTTACGAAAACTTTCTTAACTGAAAGCCATCATACCTCATGAACTACAAACAGGGAGCCTAAACCATAATCCACAGAATAAAGGCCTCCTTTCTTTAAAGCATATCAGAATCACAGAATCATTTAGGCTGGAAAAGACCTGTGAGATCATCAAGTCCAACCTTTGAACAATCACCACCTTGTCAACCAGGCCAGAGCACTGAGTGCCATGTCCAGTCATTCCCTGAACACCTGCAGGGATGGGGACTCCACCACCTTCATCACTTAAGTTGCCACAAGTTTATACAGGAGTAATACCTTTCATTACATCTGATAATTTTAAAGCAGTCTAGATGTAAATAGTTTGGGCAGTCAGGCTCCCCCAGCTGTGCTCACAGCTATTTCACTGCTGTATCAGCCTTCCTGTGATTTCAGCTTGTAACACAAAGTACTATAAAAGTACAGCACATAAAACTGGACGTGAACATTTCCATAGGAAAAATAGAGATAATTTTATTTTACAAAGACCTGACCGTGACTGAAATAACAGAGAAATTTACTGATTCCCAGGCTCCTTGTGCTACTGCAGCCTAATTCTCTCCTGACCACCCCAAGTTTTGAAAAATACAGTAACTAGTACAACACACAGACTTTGTCCAAAGCTTTCCTTATGTTTTACTATCAGTGTGCTCTGGCCTCACAGGTGCCAGCAACAGCTTCTTCTGCACCAGCTGCACCTTGGGCAGCCCCAGGGGAGCACTGCAGCAGGTGTGGGCTCAGTGCTGAGCGAGGGCAACACTGGCAGGAACCCCAGAGATCTGTTCTGCGAGCCAGGCGTTGGTTCATTCACAAAATTCTGCTTGCCACGCATTTGGGGCCCACAGAATTGTCCACACAAAAGCAGATTTTGGTTAAAGCAGCATTTATAACAATAAACAACAGCAGACCAGAGCAGACTGGCTAGCACTGATTTCCCTTGTTTTCAATACAGATTAGCATCCTCTCAACTTGGCGTTTCATCTTTCCTCAAATTAATTCAAGCACTCAGCAGATGAATGAAAAGCCTGTCTACATCTATAAATTCTGGGGAAAGATGGTTACATTTTCCTTCTTTGCAAAGGGAGGGAGAAACTCTGGGAAAGTTTGTCTTCTCCTGCGCAGAAAAACCAAAGCTAAACAACCCACAACTGACACGAGCTGCCCTTCTCCCCTCCTCACTCAAACACACTGAGGACAGGACAGGGAGTGGCTCCCTTGGTGCTGAATCAAGATGTCCTGTGTTTAGGGCAGACACAGGATGCAGACCCTCAAACCCGCATTATCATCACTGAAATAATGTGCAGATATTCAGTATATTTTAATATGACACCACAACTACTACTGTCTATAATGTATTTGATGTGTATTGTCACTGCAACCCCCGTATTTCAGCATCTCAAAAATCAGAACAGCTTTCTTTCCATCAAGAGGGGATTACACCCATACACCTACCTGAATCATCCCATAAAAGGTACAGGAAAAAATAATTCTGTTTTAAGGAGTTTGTAACTCCTAACAGATGTTGGCAAGCTCAAGTCTACAATATACATAACAAAGCAGAGGGGAAAGCCCAGGGCCTTTTAACACCAGTACACAAAGAAACATTTTCTTACACTATTAGGAGCATAATCAGTCCCATGTTTTTTAAGCTTATGAAAAAAAATGATCTACGACTCAAGATAAGGGGGGGGAATAAGGTAACTGTGCAAGTGTTGACACCACAATGTATTAGAAAAAATCTGCCTCATTTTAATGCCAAAAGACAAAGTTTGCTATTTTCCTTTTTAAAATAAGCTTCATTTACAGCAGCTTTGACATGAATGTAAAAAGGAGCAGCTTGTTTTCCTTGCAGCAGGCGACGTGTTCCTGCAGGGTGCTGAAGCCCAGCAGCACCGAGGGACAGAGGCAGCGCAGGGACAAGACTCCTCCTGGAGCAGCAGCTCCGTATTTCTGCTGGATTTACACCGAACAAGGTCTCACAGAGCCGGGCCTCGTGTGGCACAAAGGCTGCGCTCACAGTGTGGCCAAACGGGACAGGCGTTTAGTAAACTGACCCCTGAGCCTTAAGGGAGCTGCCACACGTGGGGAAAGCGCCTCGGGAGTGGGACCGGCGAGAGCCAGCAGCGAGCTGAGCCCCACCGAGTCACCCCCGATGCCAGTCAGCGGCTCCTGCTGCTGGAGCACAGAAATATACACCCTAGGGCCAACAAATCCCTCTTCCTCCCATTCAGAAAACCCTTCTCCGGACTACCAGAAGGGACTTTCGCAAAGAGAATTCAATACCCACCACTGCGATAACCCTGGCCAGAAGGCCCTGCTGGTGCCCCTGGGCCGTGCCCCGGGGCTGGGGCTGCACCCTGTCCCGGCGCTGGTGCTGGGGGGAACAGGCAGAGCCGCCGCAGCGGCTCCCCGAGCCCCCCTTACACCCGGTTCTCGAGGCTTCACCTCCTCGCTGAGGGGCCACGCGATGTAAGTGTCACTGTAAGTGACCACGGACAGCAGAGCCGCTCCGGGAGTGGGGGGAGCGGCAGCGAGGGGGAGCCGGGCCCCTCCTGCCGCCGCTGCGGGCGCGGGGTCGGCATGGAGCGGGAGCCCCGCGCCGGTGCGGGGCAGCGCCGGCCCCACCC
>VWZF01001080.1:453959-467597 GCA_013396755.1 Sclerurus mexicanus
GCCGTGGGGGCGGGGCTCGCCGAGGGCGGGTGTGAGGGCGGCGAGGGAAGCGGGCGAAGGAGGGAAATCTCCCCCGAACTGCCCGGGGTTGCAGCGGCACAAACCAAGCGGGGTGTTCCAAACGTCCCCCGGTATCCTGCAAACCGCTGCAGAGCCCGTTTCCCTCCTCTGCCCCAGCTCCGGGAGTGATCCACCTTCCCGGGCCCACCTCGGCCCAGCGTTTCCGCTCGCCGGACCCTCGGCCTTGGCCGCCTCGAACCGCCGTGCCTGGCGGTTTGTCCACGGGTTTTCTGCCACAGGCTGCGAGGTACCGTTTAAATATAAGAAAGGGCTGTTTCTGTGCACGAGGTTGTTCCGTGCGGCAGCTCCCGGCCGGCTGGGGCAGTGAGCGCACACCGAGCGTGGCACAGACTTGTCCCCGGCCTGGCCGCACCATCCCCAGCCAACTGCGCTGGGTGACTCAGAAAAGTGGGAGATAAGGACAGCACGCAAATAAACATCCACTTCCAGTTTCTTTCTTGGGAATGTTAATTTGTTCTCCTTCTGGGTAGGCAGAGGCACAAAATAATGTTCTTTCCTGCTACAGTTGTTCTGATGATATAAATAAACATGCAGCTCAAGGTGAGGGCTCTGGATTTAAAATTGCCAAATACACAGTGAAGAGCAGAGAATAAAATGGACTTTTTGTTCCCCCACTCAGCTGGTGCCTCGATGTGACTGGGGGGCTCTTGTGGTACTATAGGACATAGAAATTATTACCAGCAATAGCCAAATCATTTTCTGAGTTAACTTCCCCTGTAAATAACAAGCAATGAAATTCCTGTAATTCAGATTTACAGGATGAACATCTAAGAATTTAGGTCACAGCAAGTGCAGACGTTTTATAAAAAGATGAAAATCAATTGCAAACATTTTATTGCAGAAGAAAAACAACAGCAAACAATTATCTGGCTGAAGAATAAATAGTAGTCTCTGCCTGCACGAGTTGTGGCTGTGTCTGTCAGGAAATGCGGGGCATCCTGACGGACACAGATGGGAGGCCAACGCTGGCTGGTAAGTGCTCTGGGTTCTGCCTCATCCATTTGCTGTGGGCAGTCCCCTGGCTGTGGTGTGCAGATATCGATCCCCTGCCTTCAAGTGCAGTGCAATGGCCAGCGCTAATATGCTTCAAAAAGGGATTTAAAGCTAAACGTTGCCTCGTGTTCTAGAAAAGGCTTCTCTGTGTTGGTTATACAGACTCGTACCCAAACCAGACCTGCATGGTCTGTGTAGGTGTTTGGTTCAGTACGAGAATCTCTCCTGGGGTGGCTGTGGGTGAGGCTGCTCCTGGGAATGTTTCCTGCCTGTGTCTCTGTGTCTGGCACAGGGAAAGGCTCTGCCAAGCATTGGCATCACCACACGGTTCATGAGCATTTGTTACACGCCCCAACAATCCCCCTGAGCAGATAAATGGTTCCCTCAAAGTCTGGAACACAGGATGAGCCCAGGGCTCTGTTCTCCAAGACCTGCAGCTCCTGCAAGGGCACCTGGGGCAGGGCCAAGGCCAGATCTGTCCCCAGGATCCATGAATCAGGGCAAAGGCTTTGTCACAGGAGGGTAAAGACAGCGAGGAACACAAAACACAAACAGAAAGCACCCAGTGGGTTCAGGATCTTACCCAAGATTGCGTATTATTATTAAATCTGAGAGCTGAGTCTCCCTGCTGGAGGCAGAACTGCCCCTGCTGGGCCCTTCCACCATGAATTTGTCACATCTTCTTTATCAACTGTTTATATATTTGACGCATCAATATCCCACAGAAATCAAGCAGGAATAATCTCCGTTGGGATAATTCAGCCACAATCTTCAGAGGGATCTCTATGTTCTGCCAAAATCTAAACAATAATAATTCATGCAGGGGCAGGAAAGGGCTTTAGCTGACTGATATGGTTATGAAAACATGCCCCAAAATACAGAAAGAAATCAGGCTGATAAGATTAGATCAGAGAGAAGCATCCTGGGAACTCCTGACTGAGGTAGAAAAGGACAGGCTATTTCTTCCCTTCAAAATTTACTAAACAAAACAAGCAGTGCTTCTTCCCAAAGCAAAGTAGTGTTTTTCCCAAAGCAAATCTGTTCCCTAAAAGCAAACATGACTTGCTGTAGTAGTCCCAGATTTTAGATTGGGGGAAACTTCAGGGATTGAGGGGTGATGTTGGAAATTCTCACTGTTTGAAATTTCCAAACTCTTTGGAAAATTCTAGCCAGTATTTGAACCAGAGACTCAACATTCCAGGAGTGATTTGCTGTCCTAAAAAGTCCACAATATTTCTACTATTAATTTTTGTGCCAGACCCTGCCTTATGGGTATATAAAACCCTTGCAGTTCTGCCCTCCCACAGGCAGAGGTGGGACAGCCTGTAACAGCCAGTTAGGTATTGGTGGGACGCAAACCGTTCCAGGTTCCCTGGCTCCAGATAACAACACCTCCAATACAGTCCCCTTCAAAGGCAGAAGTCCTTAAGCATTTCCTTCCTTTCTGGTGCATTTTACCCTTTCAGATTTGGGTAATTTCTGGACATCACCTACAATGTACCCAGGAGGATCTCGAAGGTGACATTTCTCTCCCACATCTTTATCTTCTTCTTTTCTCGACTTCATGTTTTCAACTCAAATTATTTATTTATTAGCCTATCATTTTTTTCCTCCTACTCCCGAAGCCTCTATTTCATTCCTCAATTTCTTCTCTCCATTCTTCCCATCCCACTTTCTTGTTTTCACCAGCATTTGTCAAACACTCCAGCAGTGACTCAAATATGCTGAGTGGTACTTTTAAATTTGTATTTATGAGCCTTGGTCCAGAAACCTCCCATCCTTTCTGGAGGCATTCCTCTTTAAGGCACAGGTTTGACCCCAATTCCTGATGGACGGGGTGTCACTCTGGAGGAACTGAGATCAGGGTCAAAAATATTTCCCTACTTTTCTTAAGAGAAGCTAAACAAACAAACTTAAATAAATGAGGAAGGAAGGGAGGAAGGAAAGGATCTGCCAACCTTTTGGTAAGAGGTGACTTAATACTTCTAAGCTACAAAATCCCTTAAATTTAATCTGGGAGCAGTCAGGTTCCCAAGGGAAGCTACTGGGCCTCCCTGGAAGTGCTGCAGCTCTTTCTGCACTGAGAGATTTGAGTGTTTCCCCCCTTTTGCACTGGCTCCGAGGACATCACTCCATGGATTTGTCCATCAGAGGGCATTAGAGGCCGCTAAAATCCCTCGTGTTTGCATCAACTAGAGAAAACGGTCCCTATTTCTTTTTGTTCAATAAATGAGTGGTGCCTTTGTGTTCTCTCTGTGTCATGTCTTACTGACCTACCCGGCACGTGCTGGGTACATTTCAAATGTGAAGAAATTTTTCTTAAACAGTAAGCCACAGATTCTCTTTTATGTTCTCTGCTTCTCAATTCCTACCTGACTGCAACAGGGCCTGTTAAACAAGAACAGAGCAAGCAAATGATCTGACTAGATAAATAATAATCACAGAATGATAGATTGTGCTTCAGAGAAATTACAGATTCTATACAAAATACTCACACTGGAACTTCTATCCTAGAAAGTCAAATCATCAGAGGATCATTCAAATTATAGCACATTGTGTCACACAATCAGTTCTAAATGCAAATAGTTCTGTTCCAGTAGAAATCTCATTTGGATGCAAAACACCAGGAGTTTAATCCCTGATACTGATCTGATAAAAGAAATAGTCCGTTATCAAGGCCTCATAAGAGCTCAGATATTCTAATTGCACTTAATGGAACAGAAATTTCCAGAAATGTAGGCTAATGCCATGCACTGGAATGGGATCCAGTGTCTGTCCATTTGCCTTGGAGCTATAAACAAGCTCTTTGTCAAGTCCCAGTTGAAGTTTGTTTGATCACAATCACTCTGAGCGTACATGTTTATGTTCTACAGACTTCAGAGGAATGACATAATTTTGTGGATCTGTTTTTCCCTTCCCCAGTGAGCAATGCCTTCTCCACATACTACAGTCATTGCAGAGGTTAAGTTACTTAAATATTATAAAGCAGTGTTTTAATTGTTCTGGATGACTAATCACCTTAGGCTAGATTAGAACATTGCCCCAATGGATAATTCGAGGTTATCACTTCCTCTCCCTGACATTCTGTTTCCTTGCTGATTTATCACACAAAGGGTCAGCAAGAGGAGCTTTCAGCTTTCTCCCAGTCCCCATCTCCCCTGCATCCTGCAGTGTTTCCACTGGAGGCAATGCGGGACTCTCCATAAAATCACATTATACGTGTTTGAGTGCTTGCTTCCGTGCCTCGTGATCATCTCCCAAAGGCTACTCACACCCCGACAGACCCACCCAAGACCCAGTGAATGCCCATCATCAGGTGACCTGTGGAATTAAAGCTAGTTACAACTTGCACAGCATGGGACCAGGCCCAATACTTTTTTCCCTGACACTGTGTAAAACCCTGTGCAACTCCCATTAGCTTCAGTGGAATAATTTCTCAGTTAGATCATCTGATTTTAGATTATAACCACAGTCTCAGAGCCAGGATTTGGGTTCAATACCATCAGCACATCCATCAAGTATGTCTTTTGTTGCAGTGTCCAAGGCCTAAGCCCTGCTGACGCCACAGCATTCATCCTGCACCCTGCTAGTTCAGCACTGACCAAATGGCTGGGGCAGAAATGACATTTACTGCCACAGGTGTTGGGTCAGTCTTTAGCACAGACCTGCAGCATTCACAGGTGGATCTGGACTGTCCTCTTAACTTACTTTGAACACAGTTGCTGTGCAGAGGGCAGAAATGCCTCTGGACCAGCCTGGGTACCAGAATTTGCCTTTTTTTGTGTCTCTGTCTTCCTAAGAACTCAGGTGCAGGACAGGGACTGAGGAGGAAAAGGGAAGTGTCTGATGGAAATGTGAGTCTTTAAGAACTGGGAGAATGTCAAGAACAGAACTGAGCTTTCTGCTTGTTAAACAACCTCTCTGTAAGACTCGTGTCAGCCTGTATGAATTTATGAATATAAAGACTCTTTGTTACTGAATAGTTTTCCCCAACTGCTACTGTTTCCTCCCCGTGACTCATGCCATTAGCTTATGCTGCCCTATTTAACTGCAACTGCTGCCTAAGCCCACACAGGCTTTTCTAAAATCAAGTTTTCAAAAAGCTCATTTGCAGTAGACATCCATCTGTTTGAATGGATGGTACCTGGCTGTGTCCTATGGATAAAACACGTGCTGGGTTGCTGGGCTCCAAATAATGCTGAGCAGCATGGAGCCTTCAGTTGGGATGTCTTTGAGCTGCTCTTGGAGCTGGAAACTGGGGATGAAGCTTACCTAGGACAGGAAAGTAACAGCAGTACTGTTGGAAGTTTCATGATGAGAAACAGAGGAAGGTAAATTTTAACCCCATTGAAATTAATTAGACTTGAGTTGCCATCCTTGGCCTGGGTGACAGACAGACAGACAGAAGGACAAATGGGTCCTTGCTGAATGGACAACACCTGCTCACCAAGCAGGGGCTCTATTTCTGGGCCTGCCTGTGCAGCATTGTTGGACCTGGAACTGCTCAGTGCTTTTATAGATGTGACTGGACCGGCACCAGTATCGGGACCTAGAGCAATAATTAACTCCCTGCCTGCCACCTCTTAGCAAAGTCTGACACAAGCTCTAGGAAGTGTCACCAGGGCCGATGGCATCACCTTCACCAGCTTTCCTTTGTATAAAGCCACACAGGTCAGCAGGCAGGGTGTGCCGGGCATGGTGAGGGCTGTTTGCTGTGTCTGAGAACAGTGGGCTCTCATTACTCTCTTTACAGAATCCCCAGCACTGTGAAGGACCCTGGAGCCAAGACTCCCTCTCACCATGGTCACATTTACATTTTCTTGGTGAACTCTCAGCTGGTATCCAAACACAGATCCAGCCTTTCCAGTTTATTTATTTTTTAAATTATCTGGCCACATGGACAATGACAATGTTGGAGAATTAAACTGCTGGCCACTAGTAGCATTCCTTGCCCTAAACTTGAACTTGACCCTTTAAGGACCTGGGCACTCACTAACCTGCTTTGCATTTTTGGACTCCTTTTTCACTGTGGGTGTAATTGTGCAGTGCTGCAAGTCCACAGATTTCCTAAATATCATCACGTGACTTAAAAGCAGCAGCGCAACAAAGACACCACCTCTGCCTTACTCACAGTCCTAACAGGGATTGAGAAACAGCAAAAGCATTCCAGAGCTGCAGAAGGCAGGGAAAAATGCCAAGCTCCCTCAGAGTATGCAGTATGACAGGAAAAGCCAGCTTCAACAGAAAGAAGGCGAGAGGGCAAGGCTTCCAGACTCACTAATAAAGGGAAAGGTTACATCTGTAAAGCATATGAGCTTCCTGCAGCTTAATCCTGTAATGAAATTGCACTTAAAATATTTTCTTCTATTAGACTGGCAGGACTGAAGTGGTCAATTCATCTTTTCCTTCCATATACAGATCTCAATTTAAATAAAACATAATTACACCCTTTCCTACACGGTCATGGCAAGGCAACCCAAAAAAGGGCCTTATTTGAGCCGTGTGGGAGCTGAAAGGCTTTATAACCCAGGAGCATGGAAGGGATTCAATTGCAGTTTAAAGATTAGAAGCTGCACAGATGTAGATTCAGTGTGAGTAAGCCTGCCTGGCCTCCACGTGGCAGCTTTATCACCTTCCACCCAAGTTGTGTAACTCAGCCTTTACTACACGATGTGCTGTTTGCATTGCAGGCACTTGTAAGGGCTCCCACTGCAACCCA
The DNA here is from genome assembly GCA_013396755.1 of Sclerurus mexicanus. Taxonomy (NCBI): domain Eukaryota; kingdom Metazoa; phylum Chordata; class Aves; order Passeriformes; family Furnariidae; genus Sclerurus; species Sclerurus mexicanus. The sequence continues at coordinate 460,753 of VWZF01001080.1, forward strand.
GATCCTTTGTGTTAGCGCTGTACAAGCACAGATGAAAAAGCAACCCCTTCTCTGCAACGTAAAGAGGGAACAGGCAGAAATGTGGAGGGTGAGTGGCAGCACACCCAGCATCGACTCTGCCACAGCAGCTCTGGCACAAACTGCTGAGCCAACAGCAGGATTTATAGCCCAAATTCCACAGTACACACCTTTAGCCTCCCAAGTGGTCCTGAATTAGGGTATGTACTCCATGTTCATGTCTGGATATTGGCTTACACTCCAGGTCTTGCAGGAATACACTCTCTGTCCTTTGTCTCTATGTCCCAGCAGCCTTTTCCATGTGGGTTCCAGTGACTAGAGCATTCCCAGAGCCATTCCCAGTGTGCAGCTGCCATGAGACACCATGTTCAGCGACCATTCCCTTTGTCCTGCAGCCGCTCCACGTGTCTGTAGGTCTGAGCATGTCCAGCTCATTCCCCCCTCTTTATGATATCTGGCAGAAAGTCAGTTATGCTCCCCCCAAATCCAGCTTTGCTTTAGTAGGGAACTGCCACTGTCAAGGCTTATTCGTTGCACATTTTGAGTGCAATCTGTGCCTTCAGGAGCGCTGTAATAAGGGTATAACTGGAAATCTCGTCAGTCTCTTTCAGGAAACATTTATAGACAGTACAGAGCAGGCTCCAGTGAACCTGAAGTTGTACCTGTGTACACAGTGCCCACACAGTGCTTGCGCAAGGGAGTTATTAGGTACCAACTGGTGTATTTTCAGGGCTAATGGCAACACTGAGCTTTTACTTTCCATGCTACAGAGGCTGCTGGGATAATGGAGCCCATAATTACATCCAGCCACTCATTAGAGCTCAAATTACAAAACCGGATTTCTGTGCCAGACCTTCAGGAAGTAAGCCATGGAAGGAATCTCACAAATAACCTGCAATTACATTAATGCAGAGGGCAGGGCCTTCCCTTAAGAGCTCTCAGACTCACTGGAGTGACCCCGGGCTAGCTGATCAGAGCCAGACATGGTGCTGTGGTGGAGAGAAAGGTGAAGCAGGAGGTGAATTAGAGCAGGCTCTGGTGCCTCTGTACCCAGGGCTGTTTAGGAACAGACATAAAGAAACAAAGCCTATGGTGTGGGGCAGTCAAACAGCACAGCGGGGTCCATGCTGCTGAAGCTCCTTTACACCAGTCTTACTCTGCATACACTGGGCAAACGCGGCTGCACATTCTCGGTGTAACACAGAAAGTGAGTTCCTGAGTTCTCCCCTCACTCTTATTCCTATTTCCAACATTTTCCCAACCCAGTAAAAATGGGGATAGGATGGATCTTAATATTTGTTGTCCAACCTCCACCTTCAAAGAACCATCATTTCCCAGATTCTTCACCTTCCTGGTAGCACTCTGCACGTGTTTCCTGCAGCAACAGGCCTGGATACAAGCCACCCAAATATTTTCAAGCTCAGTTCCACACCAACTCAGGCCCATCTCTGATCTGTGAGCAAACACTCTTTATCTATAAACAACCTGCTCTTTCCCAACTCCTTGCAGCAGGAATGCAGGCTCGGCTGTTTCCAGGCAGAAGCTGTCACACACGGCCCTGTAATTCCCCAACATGTTGACTTTTTCTGATCATTTTACTGATCTGCTCTACAGAATATAAGGACTCTATCCCATTCATTTTTCCTATTAAAGTCCACTTGCTTTTCTATAAATTGGATTTATAGATGATTTATTGACATTTACAATGACACCCTTCATGCCATTGATTTTCCCTCTGTTTGCACAGTCCAGTAGAACATTTTGAACCTGGTTAGACTTGGGGTTTTGCACCACTGTAACTATTCAGATGTAGTTACAGAGCAGAGGGAGGGAACTGAAGCCAAAGGAACACAAAACAGCTCAGTAACATTTTTCACTGCACAGTGGAAAAGAAAGTCACTTCACATCCCCGGGAACAGCGCAGCCGATGTCTGCGCCTGCCCGGCATCGTGCTGCTCTGGCACAGGGCCTGGACACCTTCCTTGGCAGCTGAGCTCAGAGGGATCACAGCCTGGAGAGGAACACACAAAACCAGCATGTTTCAGAAAAGATTTTTTAAAGAAAAAGTGAAATAGCTGTGTGGATATCAGAGGTTATGCTGGCACACTTTAGGGTGTGGGTATAGTGAGCTGAAGGGAGACTAATCTGTTTCCTCTGTAACACAGGGAACCTTCTCTACTGCCCTTGTTTAGGACAGCTCAAAGCTCTCAGTGTGACCTCCAGCCATCTAAGACCTCTTGTACCCTCAGCAGTAAATTTAGCACAGATGTTTGTGGAAGCAGCTCCCTTACAAGGCATCCACGGCTGGCTTACAGAGAAGGAGTGGTTTGAACTTAACAGGAATAACCCCAAACCTCTGTCTCCCTTATTCTAGTGCAGCTACTCATCATGGAAGCACTGAATTCCCCCCACACACTCAGCCATCTGCTCTATTTATTATACCCAAAGACATGCTCCAAAAATGATAAAATCCCAACGAGACCAAAAGAACGCAGAGAAAAAATTCCCGTAGTCTCTCTCTGATATTCCATCTGTGCAGCTTTTCCACAGCACAGTCTTTTCACAGACCTTTACAGATTAGCCCCTTAGGTACCAGAGGCACATCAATTTACGACCAGCTAAAAATCTTCACAAGAAGCAACGGTGAAGAAGTTACAGAGCAACAGGGAAAAGGGGAGAGAGAAATGACAGTCCAGAATTCCAGCAATGAAGGGAACTTTGTCTGGTGCATGAGGTGCCTGTGGGAAAATCAGACAGTTATTCTCCTGGCTGCTCCATGATGACCCTGGGAAAGTGGCTCCTCCTCCCCAGAGCTGTTTGTCTTGTCTGTTTAGACTGCAAACTCTCCAGGGCTACACGCCCCACGCTCGGCAACACTGCTGGGAGCCACTGGGCACATAACACGTATGTGAAACGAAGCAACAGCTGAAAGGGTGCCAGTGCCAGCAGCACCTCACGGCAAGGAGTGACTGCAGCAAGGGGGGCAGGAGACACGGAGGGGCAAAGCCTGTTTGGAGTCTTGAAAGCATTTTTACAGCCTATGAAAAGGCAAAGCCTAGTACTCAAAGCCTCGTTTGCTTTAACAGTTCCTGGCAGGGCTGGGGTGTTGCTTTATTTGTATGTGAAGGTTTTCTAATCCTTCAACTTGAGTGGGAGGCCGTCACTTGGACCTCCTCAGGATCATAGAATAACAGATTATCCTAAATTAGGATGGACCCACAAGGATCATTGAAATCTCCTGACAGCACTTGACTAATTTTTCTGCTGCTCATCGTTCTCCTCACTGCAATCCCTTTTCCTCTTCAACCTTTTTTGCCCTCTCTTTCTTTCTTCCATTCTTTTTTTTCTTTTCACCTTCTCTTTTGCCTCTACAAACTCAGGCTGAACTTTCTCCATCCCAATAGGGTTCTCAAAACAAACAGGAGCTTGTGAATTATTAACAGTGTAGACTAAAAATACCATAATTTTTAAAGACAACCAGACCTCGGAGATGCAGGTACTATTGCACAGATCACTTACCTTGGATTTAGTGTGACTGGGCCTAAATATTCCTAATTTGTCAATAGTGCTTTATAGAATGACAACTGTGAGGAGGAGGAGGAACAACATAACATGTGGGCCTTAAAAAGCCCCATGGGCCTTTCTGGTACTTTTCTGATCAGACTCCCAGAGGATTGTCTGTACAACCCAAACCACCACAGCAAATAGAACCCAACGTATTTTGTGGTCTCTGAACACAACCACCTTGTTGGAGTGTCCTGCACAAGCTGAATGGGGAACAGCACCATAAGCAGAAATTGGGCAGAAACTGTGGTGTAAACTCCCTGCTGCTGTGTACCAGCATCCATGAACAAAGAGCCTTCCAGTGGTGGAAGCCTTCCAGCAGGGAGCTGCAGCAGTGGAAATGGAGCACAGCAAGCACACTGCTAAGGGTGTGCAAGTAGCAAGAAGGCAGGAAACATGAGGCAAACACCTTGGCTTATCTTACAAACCCCAGAGTATTACAATGGGATACAAAGAGAAAACAGCACCCAAAACCATTTCCATAAAAGCAGCACAATCCCTTATTTGGAATATGCACTAATTTCCTATGGCTTTCCTTGTCTAGTCCAATGACTGACTGAGTCAAAAAGATTTCAACAAAGCTGATTAAGAAACATACAACCACAACAGAAGTCCTTTCACTTGTGAAAGCTTATTGCAGTGTGCAGAGCCTTAATGGAGAAAGATGGCACCAAGTTTGTGAGCTTCCCAGCTGAACAGCTCTGTGCAGGCTTGGCAGCTGCATCCGTAAAGGAAAACTCACAAATCAGCCTGAGTCACCCGGGCAGCCCTGCAGGCCCTGGCAGTGTGTGATTGCTCTGGGCCATCCTGGATTCCACAGCTACATCTCACCCAGGGAGAACAGAACAATCTGCTGAAAAAACATCCTGTGTGGGTCACTTAGAAGGAAAATAAACACAGCAAAAGTCATGAGAAAGGATGGTGTGGCTTCTTTATCTCCTCAAGTTTGACACATTTTACCAAGTGGAAGTGATTAAGTTGGCAGCTTGCGGACTGAACCCAGCTTTGTACCTCTCCTACTCTGGCTTTCGGTACAAGACAATGGCCATCCAACCAGGCCTGAAAAGAGAAGGTGCTAATGTCCCCAGAACAGCCTGTGACAGCAAAAAATTTCTAATATGCTTGCAAAACCCTGCAACTTTACATATCCCAGTTTGCCTTTGTGTCCATAACATACAAAATGTGAACCGGAAAGTTCAAAGACTGGCATTTGGATCCCAGTGTTATAAAGGCTGGAAATCCTCACTGTTTGAAAGTGTGTGAAATTAGATTAAGTTCTAGTCCTCTATTGTACAAAGACCAGATTAAATGACCTAATCATTTCTTCCGGCCTCAAATCTACTACATTAATGAGCAGAACTCACACTGAGGAAGAAACACCCACTGTTGGAACAGTACTTACAGAAAAACAGAAACATGAAAAATAATAAATTGCAAAATACTTTTTTTCTTTAAAAAAAAATAGTGAGAAAGGCAGCAAGGTGGTAACACCCCTACAAAGCTTTCCATTCCCTGCCTGTAAGAGCCCCAAGGTCAGCAAACAGAACCCAGCCTTGTGCTGGCTTTGTGGGAGGCTCAGACCCTTGGGAGAAACCTACGTGAGTCAGCTCAGGCAGGGGCTGGCCTGGCTCAAACATTCGCAACCCAGGAGCAACTCCAAGCAGCATTTCACAATATTCACTAGCTACAAATCTGCCTTGTTCCAAGGACTTCCTGAGGGATTAGGTGCTCAGAGCTGCTCAGGGCTCTTCCCTCTGCAGGCAGCAGAGGATGGATAGAGCAGGAACAGGATTATGCTGTGTCAAATTAGTGCTACGACATGCTAAGGCAGTTTATACAAACTAGTGTTAATCCGTGCTAGTATTTTGATCACCAAAAATATTCAAAACTTTTTCCTGCTCCTTTCTTTGACATTGTATCACTACTCAAGTTAAAAAAGCTTTGCTTGCCTTGCTCAGCCAGGGGTAATTCCTGGCTGTTGCTGAATAGCTGATCCCGTCGGCTATTGTAGTGTGTCTGCCAGTGATGCCACTGCTTTGGAATGAAATCACAGTTATTATCTGCAGTGAATTATCCTGCTGGGTGCTTCTCTGAAGACCAGAGCAAGGAAGAGTCACTTGGTCTAGAAGGGGGGCGGAACTTAGATACGCAAAAGAAAGAAAAGGAAGGAGAAAGTGGAGTACAGATTTGTGTTTTGTTAATACAAATCACACAGAGAACGAGATAGCCTCAGGGTCTTGTTCTCCAAGTTGTTTGTGGACAACATTAAGAGCAAATTCAAAATTTTTTCATAAACTAGATCTTGCTGGATGTAGATGCTGAACTATAAAGAAACATCAAAGAGTAGGAAACTCCTAAGATTGTTCCAGCCCCTGGCTAGGGCAGATGAAATCAAGTGCTCATGTCTCTGTCCTACACACATTCCGCAATGCAGTCATATAAGTGTTTGCATATTTTTTGGTTTACGTGTTGCCCTGTAGTCCCATGGTCAGACATCAAGGATGTCACAACCTGTCTTAAAAGATAGTGGAGACAATCTCTAACTCGCTATGGCAGGAACATTCGCTGCTGCTGGTTCGGCATTTAGGCAATATAAGAACAATTCTTATCCCATTTGAGGACTCTTTAGCCTCTGAACACAACCCCACAGCACATCCACACTGCCGCAGCTAGAAAACCCCTTTGAATTGCCATAAGGAGGCGTGGCGGTGTCACTGTGGTTCTTTTCTGTACTACGAACCTCCACGTTTTGGGGGAGCCAGGTCACTGCAGATGTAGCCCCTTCCTTGTGTCATTTAAATGTGACTCGTCTGTGGGGGCTGTACCTGTCTGCACACCAGACAGGCGGTGCCGGCGGCACGTCCCGGGGCTGCTGCACGGTCGGGGCTGTTCTGCCTGCACGGCCCGTCCTGACCAGCTCTGGGGATGTGACTCTGGGTGCTGCAGGGCGGAGGGGCCGAGGGGCAGCGACAGAGCCGTGCCCGGCCGGCGCCGGGGTGTCAGACTGCGAACGGGGTCGGGACAACGGCACGGCCCCGAACTGCGGGGCAGGGCCGGGCGGGCAGAGCCGGGGCAGTCCCCGGGTGGTGCAGACACAGCCCGAGCATCCTCCGGTGGGGCAGAGCCGGAGCATCCCCCGGGCAGGGCGGACCCAGCCCGAGCATCCCCCGGACGGACAGAACCGGAGCATCCCCCGGGCGGGCAGGGCGGACCCAGCCCGAGCATCCCCCGGACGGACAGAACCGGAGCATCCCCCGGGCAGG
>VWZF01001080.1:467679-503437 GCA_013396755.1 Sclerurus mexicanus
GGGGCGCGGTGCGGGGCCGCCCGGCACTCCGTGTTCGTGCTCGGTGACCCGACGGCTTTGGCAGCTGCGGCTCAGCCCCGCCGGGGGTTTGCCCGGGGGCAGCAGACCGCGGGCTCGGTTACTTTAAGCGGCGCGGAACAAAGGCGGGGCAGCGCGCCGCCCGGTTCCCCGGTGACCTCCCCGCTGCGCTGCCTCCGTTCCCAACGCGTGTCCCCTTTGTTCCCTCCAGCACGGCCCCGCGCGGTAGGAGAGCTCCTGGCCCCCACGGCTCCCTTCGACAAGAAGTGCGGGCGCGAGAACTGGACGGTCGCGTTCGCCCCCGATGGCTCGTACCTGGCGTGGTCGCAGGGACACCGCATAGTGAAGCTGGTCCCCTGGGCGCAGTGCCTCAATAACTTGTAAGGCAAACCTCTATGGCTTCTAATGCACCTGAAAAACATAAGCGGGAGACGGGTTTAAATGCGTATTTTGGGGTTTTTAGGCTTGGACACTTTGGGGAAAAACTAATTCCTTTAAGTAACAGCTGCTATTTCATGTCTTTCTCTGTGGCCAGCAAGAGGATCAACTACTACAACCTCATAAAGCTTATGGAGGAGGGATTTGTTAATAGATTCAGATGCCTTAAAATAAGAGGAAGTTTGAATGAAAAGGGAAGTTAAAGACCTGGGCATATCTGGCCCTTTAAATTTCCTATCACAAAGCTGTTTGGTTTTACCTTTTAGGAATTTACTTAAAGACAGACTTGTTTCCTTATCATGCTTGTTAGAATGCAAGTAAATTTCCAAACCAAATTTTATTGGCACTTGCGGGTTGCATTTTAGTGACGTTCGTAACCAGCCACTGCAGTTCTGTAGCTGGTTACACTTCCCCAACCCTTTTTTGGGGTGGTTAATTGTTTTCCATGTCCTGGCCTCAGGATCTGTTTCCCACGGCTTAACACATATAAGGGAATTGCAGGGAACTTGTTGTTCATTTAGCAGAAAGTCTTAGATATTTTTGTGACTTGTTTTTCTGTAAATGCTTTAAAACTGTTAGTTTTCACAGTGGGTTAGGTTAATGTCTTGCTCCAAAACGTACATTTTTGTTTGTTTTGCAGTCTGTTGCATGGCACAAAGAATGGTGCAAACCCTGCCAGCACGAGGCTTCCGAGGCAGAACAGTGAGAGTGGGCAGAAGAACAAGCCCTGTGAGCACATCATCGACTGTGGGGACATCGTGTGGAGCCTGGCCTTCGGCTCCTCGGTGCCAGAGAAGCAGAGCCGCTGTGTCAACATCGAGTGGCACCGCTTCAAATTCGGGCAGGACCAGCTGCTCCTGGCCACGGGCTTGAACAACGGCCGCATCAAGATCTGGGATGTCTACACAGGTGGGTGTGTGAGGGAAGGTCGTGGGATCAGCATAGCCTGAGCTGGAAGGGGCCCACAAGGATCATCGAGTCCAGCGCCTGGCCCGGCACAGGACACCCAAACAATCCCACTGTGGCCTTGAGAGCATTTGTGAAATGCTTCCTGTCACACTAAAGTGCCAGTGCACACTGTGTGTGGTAGTAACATCATTAACACAGAGAAGGAATTGGTTACAGAATTGTAATTGGGAAATAAACCTTGAATACAAATCACATAGTCTAAAAAAAAACATGAGCTCCTGCAACCAAGAGTAACCAAAACCTGCCAGAGAAACAAGAGATGGGGGTCGTGCTTTGAGATGTGAGTGATGGAAGATGCAAAATGGTTAAATGTGGACATGCATACATTGATTGTTTACTCTAAAATCTTCCTAGTTTTACCATACTTTCAAAACATGAAGTTGCTGTTTTATGGTGATGAGGACCTTTTATTTTTTAAAAAAGTTAATAATTGGCCAACTCAGACTAAATCTGAACGTAGGGACTCTCAGTTTTTCTGGCAGTTCTTTAGTTCCTGCTAGGCTGGAGAGAACTCCTCAGGTTTAAAAAATTAATGACTATTGAGTAATTTGTTGTTATCTTGTAAATTGAGGCTTAGAAAAGGGATGTCTGTCTAAAGCCCAGTCTTGCCTTATTTCTGAGGTTCCTAGTGTACAGATTTTCTAGCTTTTCAGGGAGTTGCCTCTTGATCCAGGAGAGTAAATGGATCCACGTGCTGCTCACCGTAGAGAGCATTTCTACAATGAAAATTTCTTTGTGTGTTTTAATTTTGTATTTAGTATTTGTATCCATGAAGCATCTGATCTGAGAAGAAGTACAGTCCTTCATGTTAAATTGTGGTGTTTTCATGTAACAGGAAAACTCCTCCTGAACCTGATGGACCACACAGAAGTTGTCAGAGATTTAACCTTTGCCCCCGATGGCAGCCTGATTTTAGTGTCTGCATCCAGAGACAAAACCTTGCGAGTGTGGGACCTGAAAGATGATGGTTTGTGCTCAGTTTTCTGCTCTACAACCTGGGAGAAATATCTGTGTACTTGCCTCTTCTATTGCTGTAAACTGGGTTGGGTCAGGATTGCCTAAAAAATGAGTGTTATTCTCTTGGTCACTCACTCTATACTCTCTTGGAATTCTTTATCTGCACGTACCCTGAAGGAAGAATTGGGCACTGGGCTAAGTTAAGAGTGCATGAAGTGACCTTCTAAACAGGGACATGGGGTTTAGAGGCTGAAACAGGATTTTTAATTCTATGTCCAATGACTCTGCAAGGTGTTTGGAAAAATAGTACAAAATGTTACAACGGAATAACTAATTTGGAAAAGCTTTTCAATCTGAATTTTGAGATATTAAACCAATTCTTACGGCAATGTCTTTCTTTTTAGGAAATATGATGAAGGTGTTGAGAGGCCATCAGAACTGGGTATATGGCTGTGCATTCTCACCAGACTCCTCCATTCTCTGTTCTGTTGGAGCTAGTAAAGCAGTATGTGTCAGAGTTTCTTGTTCCTTAAATCTCCTGAATTGTGTGCATAATCATTTTAAATCTAAGTAACATTAAGCTTGTGCTCGGTGTCATGAACTTCTAATGTTTGATGATAACGTAAAAGTGCATGAAATTAAACTGGCAAATGGTGCATTGAGACCCTGATTTGTGAATGAACCTTGCACTGCTTTTAGTTTGAGGCTATAAGTGTTCCTTGAGAACTAGGTCTGCACATCTGCATGGGGTCATGGCATAGACCAAAGACAACTAAAGCTGCCAGGGCTAAAAGATACTTAGATTAATGGATAAAACTATTTTGGTTTTGATTTTATCCTTTCTATTTCCCGCTCAATGAGAAGGACTTCTCAAAGTCTGAGCTAGACAGAGTGTCTCCTGCTGAACAAAGACATTTCTCCCTGTTTTCCCATACCAATGGCACTAGTGCCTAAAAGAGTTAGAAGGAAGAGCAGCACACTGGTTTTGTTTCCATCCCATCCTAATGCCCTGCTAGCGAACTGAAAGCAGTGCAGGTATGCCATGAGCTACTCTTTGCACTCAAGGATTAGGGCAAACCAGAAAGGGGGATTCAGCCTGTTTCCAAGGGCTCTGTAGGTAGTTTAATGGAGTGAAAACCAAATCCAGTCATTGGACACCACCTCTCTGGATGAGTGCTCAGATGCACTTCATCCCTTGAGTTATCAGTGCAGATTTTCTGGAGAACAGCTGAGATCTGGGGTTTGGCTCTGTAGCTGGAGCAGAGGGGGGTGTGTACATTGCTGTCTGTAGGCTGTGTGTTTTCCATAAGCTTCTTGCTTTCCCTGTCACAGGTGGTGGCAGCAATATTGGTGTGATTGAGTTAAGCTGGCACCACTCAGGAGCACAGTGGTGTTAGCGGGGCAGAGAGTGGCATCTCTGGCCGCCAGCCCGGGCGAGCTGTACCGTAGGACGAAGTAACCTTGCCCTCGGCTGCAAGGGGTCCTGTACGTACGCAGGTGCTGGTCGATGTCCACTGTCTGCTTGCTTGCTTTCTTTTTTTTCTTTTGTTTTTGTTTTTTTTTTAATAATTTTCACAGCAGTGAAACACGCTGACTCCTCAAACTTAGTTTCCAGTGTTATGGAATGTTGGGGTCTCCTTGGAAAAATTGGTCAACACGTTTATAGCTGATTGTAAAGTGGTTTGGTTTTAGGAAGTATGGGAGGCACTAAGGCTGTGTTTGCTTTGGTCAAACGTAAATTTATCCAAGATGTCAGAATTTAACCTGTGCAGTAAAACTCTTGGGGGGGGGAAAATCAAGGTCCCTAAAATGAGCTCTTTGAGGGACGTAACAGCTTTTGCTAAAGACTTACATTCCTGTAAAGTCATGCTGCAGTATATGGATAGTTCCTTTAAAGTAATTCTGCACAGTCTTTCTTCTGATTATGTATATAATGTACAACTGCATGTAAAATCCCAGAATACTGTAATATTTTATCAATTCTTATAGTACACTATGCAAATAGCCGGGTAAATTACAATATTAATGTTGTTTGTTGACTTGATTTAAAATGCCTAAATTCTTTCTAATAATGTGGTTAGAGTTCCCTGTTGTTTTGCCAAAGACATAACTTTTGGCTGTGAAAATTCTTTTTGCTTGCAGTATCTGTTTCTCTTCCTAGGCTGACGTTGGTGATCCAAGCAATTGTAAACAAGTGATCTTAAACTCAAAGGGATGCCACTGGAGTAACAATATGTTAACCTTACATTTTCTGTCTGTATATTTCTTAAAATTTTGGTAGTTACTGAAAAGAGGGGACTGTAGAGTTTAACCCTATTTATTTCTGCATATTTTAATAAAATAGTTTTGTAATACATGAATTTCAGTAAGCTACATGGTTAAATTGTGTTGCCTTTATCTTATATTTTGGCTTGTTTTGATAATAACATTTAACAAACTTGAGTTAGAACTTGCATGTCTGCTTTAATTATTTAAAAAAAAACCCACTTGATTTTAATCTGAGTATGACACTGAGCATATTTCTTAATTGTAGTAATTCATAATACCTGATTTTAATATAATCCTAAATAAGACTAGCTATACTTAAACAAATTAAATGCTTCATTGCCTCTCTGAGCAGAGCTATAACATCAGCTTATTTAATTGCAGGTTTTCCTCTGGGATATGGATAAATACTCCATGTTACGGAAACTTGAAGGACATCACAATGATGTTGTAGCTTGTGAGTTCTCTCCTGATGGAGCATTACTGGCTACTGCATCTTATGATACTCGAGTCTATGTCTGGGATCCACATATTGGAGTTATTCTTATGGAATTTGGGTAAGTAAAGCAGTCAAATCTGGAAACTTTTTCCTAGAGTGAAGATGAAAATCACCAGGTTTGTGTATAAACTGATAGTTGGACTTGGGAAGGAGCAGTGGCCTGATGGAAGCCCTGAAGTGGTAGAGACTGGAGATTGTTCTTCCAGCTGAGAGAGAATTTACAGACTGATATTTTCACATGGTTTACTTCAGGCATCTTCAACAAAGCTGAAGTGTTCACTACTGTGAAAGACACACTAGTTCAGCCTCCACTTCTGAATTCATAGTTAAACAGTTTAGGAGCTAAACGTTCTAGCCATTTTTCTCCCTCAGCTTTGCTGTGATGGCTGAGGGGACCTTCCCCAGTTCCCCGAGCTGCTGTTAGCTGAGTGTGTCTCTGTCCCCAGGCACCTGTTCCCCCCTCCTACTCCGATATTTGCCGGGGGCGCGAACGACCGCTGGGTCCGATCCGTGTCCTTCAGTCACGACGGGCTGCACATCGCCAGCCTGGCTGATGATAAGTGAGTATGAGGAAAGGTTTTTAGACCTCTCTGGTTCTTCCCATGGGAAACGAACTCCAAATACTGTCAGATTTAGGGGTTTTTAACTGAGAAATGGCTTCTGATGCTCTTCGTAGAAGCAGACAAGTTGTCTATGTAAATACTAATTTTGAATGTAGAAATCTTTAGTTGTCTGCAGAGTAGATTATCTGAACTACTGAGGTGTGCAATAGCTGAAAACAACAAAGGGGTATTGTAAATTGAGTTGTTAATGCAGACAAGTATTGTGGGCAGAAGCAAATTCCAAAGCCAAGAGAAGAGTGCCCTGTGGTTTGTATTCAACTCTGTGAACAGTACGAGTGGTATCTTGAAGAACTGTATTTTAAGAATGTGAACTGCTTTCTCAAGATGGCAGCAAAGGTATTCAACTGTCTATGGGAGGTGGGGTTTTTTATTAAGATAAGCATTGTTGGGAATTCCTAGCTTAGGAGAGAGAGATTGTCTAAATGTGTAGTTGAGTTATTGCTTTTTGTTATTGAAGACAGTCTTTGTTTTAGCTGATGAAGTACAGAACAAGGTATTTATCAGGAAAGAAGTCAGAGCATTTTAGACCAGACCTGACACACTGTGTATGCCCATTAAAATGTTCATAAAAAGTCCTTGAGCTGTGCTTCAGACTAGTTTCTTGTGCAGCATCAGAGAAAATATGAAACAGAATTAAATACCTACTCCAGTGACTTCCTACATTGTCCTTCCCTCCCAGAATGGTTAGGTTCTGGAGAATTGATGAAGAATACCCTGTACAAGTTGCACCTCTGAACAATGGGCTCTGCTGTACCTTCTCTACTGATGGCAGTGTTCTCGCTGCAGGGCAAGTATAGAGTTTGTTTTTCTTTCTAAACTACTAAGGTAACAAAAAAGATTGAAAACAGCGGCTAAGTTTTCTAAGAATTTTCAGTTGTGACTTGCAACTCGGTGCTTCTGACTGGTGCTATTTGTTTAAACATGGCTGGAATAGCAGTGAAATCAATGAGCTGATAAACTCATTTCTTATCTTTGAAAATAAATATGAGAGAGACCCAAAACATGTGGATTGGAAGAAGCCCTGAGATAGCCAGGGGCAGTTGCTCTGCATCAGGTGGTACAGCAGTAGCTGCTGAGAGATCTGCTCAGGCCTGTTGCATAGACAAGTTGCTTATTGTGCTGCTGTAGCTTGAAATAAGAACTGGCATTTGGTGTAAATGAGCCGGGAATGGCTGGAACTGAGCAACAGCAAGTCCCCTAACTAGATGTGTATGTGAGGGTTGGTGCTGGCGTGAGATCGTTCAAGTGGAATAATCCTGGTGGGATTTTTGTTGTTTTTTTGTGCAGGACACAGGATGGCAGCGTGTACTTCTGGGCAACCCCCAGACAAGTGTCCAGCCTCCAGCACCTGTGTCGCATGGCAATCCGAAGGGTGATGCCCACCAGCCAAGTCAAGAACTTGCCTATCCCATCCAAAGTGGTGGAATTCCTTTGTTACCAGATTTGATTTTTTTGAAAAGAAAAAAAAAAAATTCAAAACATCCAGCTGGCAGGTGGCCGGGCTGCTGAAACTGGCTACAAACACTTTACAGAATCCTCAAACTGTACAGCCTTTAAACTTAAAACTCTACAGGTTTTCAAGAGCTATTTAAAGTGATAACCTAAATACTATTTTATCAAAATGCCTGACAGGTGATTTTTTTACTATTTATAGAAAACACAGTAGAAGTATTCCTGGTTTTCTCAATTTTCTAAAACATAACTGTGAAAACATGTACATATATAGACATAAGCTGCTACATGTTATCATTGTACCTTTAAAAGTTGCTTCTCTGATGTTTTATGTGTCTCATTGTATATATTGCTTTGGTAGAGCCATGATGCATCTGTGCTGTAAGTGGAAGGAAAACTGTTATTCTGGGATGCTGAGGTAGGAAAAACTATTGACTTACAGAGCAGTTAAGCTTCTTTCTGTACATTGGTTTGGGTTCAGGAAACTGAGCCCCGGGTCAGACTTTGTGCTAGTTTCTTTGTGAGGAGGTACAGCTTGGCTTTGTAGAGCAGTGTGTGGCAAAGGGAAGGAGATTAGTAAGGGCTGGAGGGCATCTAATGTAACCCAGGACTGTGCCTGTGTCGGCTGAAGGCCTTATGCTCCAGAGCAGCAGCAAACCAGGTGAAATTTCAGTATTGGGCAGTGTTAAAGAACTATTTCCTTACATTTCTGAAAATCTGACTACTGTATTATTGCCTGATACTGTGTCTGTAATGAGAGACATTTACAGACTCAGTTTATTATCCTTTAACCCTGTAATATATCTTTGGGGGTGATTATTGGTTAATGGCCAAAGATAAGCAAAATACTTGGTTTTGCCTTCTGTTATTTATCTGTACCTGCAGATATAAAGAATATATGCATTGCATAAAATGCCTGATGATATATATTTTTGTTGAATTTTTTTATTAAAAACTTGTATAAAAGTTTTCTGTTACTGCATCTGGTGACTGATTCATCAACACTGCCTCCCTGCAGCAGTTCTGTATATATTTTACAATCCTCTCCTTAAGGTGTTCTGGGTACTACAGCCAGCAAAGCTGGAGGGTGCTGGAAGCAGAGCAGGTCCTGCACGATGCTGACCTGCTGCAGTTACCCAGCAGCCACTGAGACAATTAACAGGAAAAGGGGATGAAGCAATAGCTTGCAAAATTTCCTGACAGGAGCAGGAGTATGAAGCAAGGGGAGATAGAAAGACAGAAATAAATAATTGAGAATCAGGGGGTCAGAAGCTCTTAAAAGGAAAGCATGTTAACCACGCAAAAGCCATAGATGGGGTAGTCAGAATAGGCAAGAAGAATGGAAGTCACTAATTCACTGAGGGATTTGATCATTCACTCTGTGGCCAGGCACTGGTATTAGGAAGGTGCAGGGAGGTTTTGGACTCTAATGCTAGTGCTCATTAATCCCAGCAGCATTATAGATCAGGTGTTCCCATGAGGGCAGGATGTGGTACTGCTGGGGCATTTCCTGATCTGCCCCGTTCCTCTGCCTGAGCACGGTAAAGCCTCAGTATCACCACAACACCTGACTTTTCTATCACACCTACACCCCAAGCCCTGCGCTGGCAGACTGGGTGGCCTGAGAGGAAGAAAAGGCCCACGTCTGTTCCCAAATACAGATCTGGCTCCTGTGTCCCTGCTTACCCTGCAAAAGCACCTCTACAGCATGGGCAGGAATGATGGCTCTGTCACACTGAGCACTATGCAGAGTTATAGGAAAATTAATGTGATCAGGAGTCCAAGATGATGCAGAATAAATTTCCTTCTGTAAATGTTGTCAACTTCTAGAGAATTTTTTTTTCAGTTTGGAACACTTCACTTTTCAAGCTGTACATCCCTGAATTTCTTCCCTGCCCTGTGTTCCTGTCACACTTGAGCCTTGGTCTATAGCCAGGACTTGTTGTGGCTGCCACAGCACAAACAAGAAAATAACTGAAATACTGTAATCCTGTTTTCTGTATAAGGCAAGTGTTGCTTTGTTAGAGGCTGATCTACTGCTGACTCTGTATTTACCCGCCCCTCTGCCTACAGCACTCAGTGCTTTCCATTCTGACCAGACAGATGCTGACAGAGCTCTCACAAAAGGCACAACAGTGTTATAAGTACGTGTGAGCTGCAAATCTGCTTGTTTGAGCACCTCCATGAGCTGAGCTAAAAGCTGGTCTCGCCAAGGGCCCATTTCTGCAAGATCACAGTTCCAACCCTGGGTTAGCAAGGATGACTTCAATGTGGGGGTCTTGCAGCACAAGGTTCTTGAAAGGTCCCCTCAGGTTGTGTTCACTGAAAGCTCTGATTTTTGGAAGTGGAGGAAGAAAACAACATCCCTGCTTCCACCTTTCACCAGCTCCAAATGCTGTTTCCCAGCTCCTCCAACAGGAAACCACCTCCACGGAGTCTGAGCCTGCTTCTCCCAGCTCTGCCTGCAGCAGTTAACTCTGTTCTAACCTTTCTCCCAGGACACAAATGATAGTTTTAGATTAAGTACACAAGCTTACCTCAATAATGAGGCTATTTATAATAATGTAAAATGTTTACAAGCCTCTTCCTGCCACAGTGGGATACCACAAAGGGAGGCTCACATCCCCCAGGAGTTCCCAGTTCTGACCATGGTTTGTACCTGGGCCCCTCAGCAAGGCCAGGCACGCAGCTTGTCAGAGATCAGAAATATCTTCCCAAATCACACAGTGCTAATGTTCCTCATAACACCACAAGACTCAAGGGCCAGTTACACTTTGCAGAGAGAGACCTAGTGCTCTTCTGGAAATCTAACAGCAAAGGATTCATTTCTCTAAGTATTTATCCTCTCTTCCTTTTGCTCACAGCAGCACTTTCTGAGAGACCTGGATCTGCGCAGCACAAACTTGAGGACTGGAGCTGTTAAAACTGATGTTAACATTGCCAGAAACACAAGAAACCCCCAAGTGACTCAAAGGCAGGGGAGCTGTGGCAGGCAGCCTAGGGAATCACTGCGTACCAGCATTCAGACAACAGAGAGGCAGAAGCAGCATCTAAGAAGAAGCAGCACTCATGCAGGACACAAATTTGAGTATTACCCAGGAAATCCCTGCTCCAAAGAAGGCTAGGAAGGAGGAGGTAAAGGTTTAAAACCATAGGGAAGGAGCTTCCTCAGGAGAGAACTTGGGCTTGACTGCAAATAAATCTATCCCAGGCTGATACCAATTTCCTCCCAGCTGGTCTTCAGTAAGTTGTCAAGGGGGAGAAGAAGTTAAAAAAGGTAAAGAAAATGACAAAAAGGCAACCTGAGCACACAACAAAGCCCCTGTCCCACAGTCTGGGAAGGGATTGGTGCTGAGCTGGGTGCTCTCTGGGTGGGCTGAGCCCTGCCGATGCAATGGGGTCACACCAGATCTGTCACTGCCCAGCCCTCTACAAGCAGCTGTGACCAAGAGGAACTACTGAGAGGAAGCAGGAAGGAGCATTTCAGTCAATGTGCTTCTCTCATTTCCAAAGGAAAGCCCATATTTTGCTGCCCTGGAAAGGTCTGTGCTTTAACTGCCCAAGTCTCTTTCACACAGCACTAAAATTAATAGGTTGGATTCTCACGTCATGGTGTAAATTCCACTAAGCAAGAGCTCCATCCTGAGGCCATCCTAGCTGGCACACAGGTGAGGGGAGGGCGAAGGAGGGCTCAGGATGCAGGGACAGCTTGTGAACTGGTGCCCACTGACCACCCGCCCTGGGAGCCAGGGGACAGAGTGGCCTCTGCCCAAAGCACTGAGTGCAGTGGCTGTCTGAAACTGCCTTGGAGAGAAGCAAGTTCTAGAGAAAACTGGAGCTTCAAACAGCCGCAAGTTACTTCTCTGGAATGCTCCAAAAGCTGTTTATTTACCACATTCATATATGGCATTTTAGTTGAATCACAACTGAGTAACACTGCTAAATATTGTGTGGGGTTTATTGTTTCAATACTAAATGAGGACTTCCCACTGGAGCAGTTTAGAAATAGAGTGGATGAACCCCATGATCTTTTCCTTAGATATTACAATATTCTCATAGAGGACAGAGGTTATGTAAGACCCCATGGGAAATGTGGTAAAGGTGTCAGGGAGAAACTGTTTATCCAAGTAATTATTTCAGATTAGAACCACCTGAGTAAGGCAAACAGGGTTTCTGTGGGATGCTGGCTTCTGCACAAGGACAAGTTTGTTTTATAAACACCACTGCACCCAAATCCTGCTGCAATGAGCTGGTTCAGAACAGCCCTAATTATCGATGTACTAGAACCAAAAGAAAGCCAGAGTAAACTTCATTTAAGTCATGTTAACAGTGTTAGTTATCAGCAAGGTTATGCCTTGTGTAAGTAGCTAATTCCAGACAGAAGTTCTGAGGCAGATATGATTTATTTCTAACATGAGATGAGAAGCTCCTGAATACTCACTGGTATTCCAGCTGGCTCAGTTCTTTGTTGCAACAAGGAGAAAAATGTTTATTTATGGGCTCTAATAAGAGTTACCTGATAGGGGTTACCTGACAGAAATCATGATCCCATCTCTCTCTGAGCTCCCTTAGCCTATACAAACCACACAAATATTCTAGAGGAGATATTTAAGAGAACTGTTGCTTCATCTTGTTTGCATCAGAGGAAAGACAAAGATTCCAAGGTCCAGTGCAGATACCAGCAGTGAGAAGCGTTTGGGAAGAACTTTGATCCTGATGTGGCGTGTCACAAGACTCAGATATGTGTTTGCTGCTGTCCCAGTACAGGCAGCTGTTCTGGTTTTTCTGAGGTCATTGGCATGTAAGGAAAAGTGGCAGCTGAAAAGCTCCCCCATGTACCTCCCAACAGTTCCGCCACACAGGAGACACCCTCCAAGGGCCGGGGGCCACCTGGCCTCAAAGGGAGGCTTCTAATGTGCCAAATGGCTTTACAGACTCTGATCCCAAAGGTTCACTTAGTTGCAATATTCCAGTGAAGCAGCTGCAATTAGCACACTCAGGAGAACAGACAAGATCTAAGGGGGTGGCTTGGTTTTTTGGTTAGCTGTATGAATCAGCACTAAATCTGGCCTGCAGTTTGCCATTTCTCTCATCTCAGTGCTCTCACTGATGAGGTTGATCTGCTGTCTAGAGAACCCTTTCCTGACTTACTCCAACACAACATTACAGATAAAAATCTAATGAAACAGAGCCCATCATGGCAGTAATCTGAGCAACAACTGACCAGGCCATGTGTGTCTGTGTGTAACTCACATGTGGTTGTGCCCAATTGACTGCCAAGGTTTGCTCTGGAGCCTGGGAAAAGCTCAGTGCTTATGCTGTAACTGGCACAATGACTGTGTTTCTGGAACAGTGGCAACTAAGGGAAAGGTACAAAGACCCTTTGGCTTCACCAGGTGTGTTTACTGAGTCCACTGGCTCATGAGACATTAGAGAAGCTGGAAGTGGACTGACCTGCTTACAGGTTTGTGTTTGATGAAGAGCTGCCAGGATGGCATTTGGCCAAGAAAAGTGTTGCAGCTTCTGCTGTGACTCTCTTTTGATAAGGGCTGGAACCCCTGAACAACAGCACAGCCCTGCCTCAGTGCAGGGGACACACTGCCCAGCACAGCCCTGCCCTGGCCAGTCCCCCCAGTGCCAGGGACACACAGCAGGGCCCAGCAGCCTTGCACATGGCCAGGAAGGGGCTCCTGCAGCTCAGCCTCATCATCAGACACAGCGGGCTTGATCCAAACAAAACTGCTCCTGTCCACAGGATGGTACATGGGCCAGATCATGAACTCTCTTGGCAACAGGCTCCAGAAGAAATTAATTCAAGATCTCCAGCTGCGTGGATGGAGAACTTCTGAAATTACACTTTTCCTATGGAGTTCTTTGCCCATGAAAACTAAGCCAGCACCAGACCCCAGACTTCCCTGAACAGGGTTCCCTATATACTGGCTGGAATGATATTCTGTGCACTGTGGTGTGAAGAGAACAGTTTCCTCTTTTGAGTATCAGTTCTGTCTAGTAATTCATAAGAAATGTGGCATTGAGCATTTTTTTTTAGTCTATTTTTCTCTTGAAACTATAATAGTTCTTGGCTTCAGCAGCAGGTATTATTAACTGCTTATTATTCAGAAGTAAACCAATATTTTGACTAACCAATTATCCTAAATCATACTTTAATCAAAACAGGAGTCAGTAGCACTTATGAAGAGATGTAAGGATAATAGCATTTGGAATATTTATGGGGACCTGTAAATATTTGAATTATCTTCATTTGTGTACTACAGTAGCATCCAAGCATTTAATAAAGAAGTCTCTCTAGTCCAAAGAACTCATAAGTTAAACAGACAAGAAACAAAGCTGTGAACAGAAAATGTAATTCCTCACTTAGAGGTAAATAAATGAGGCACAGAAAGGGATTCTAAAGAAAACTGGCCAACCTCAGAATATGGGGATTTGCAGTTTGGCCTGGGTTTGGAGGTGAGATTCCTGCAGCACCTCTGCATCATATCAGCCACTTGCTTCCTGCTGCAGGTAGAATTTGTGGGCTTTAGAGAAAGAAGATGAGGGGGGTGGGATTTTCTGCCTCATTAGTGTCCTGTGCTCTTGTGAGTTGTGAGCTGCTTGTGTACACTGCAAACAACAGCATCGAGTGTGAAAGAGTTCTGCCAAGGCCAGGGAGGCAAACCACTGACTTCCCTGCTTCAATTTAGAAAGAACCAATGCATGAAACACAAGCAGTGACAGAAAACCAAATAAATGTAAGTCTTTGAGGTTTTCTTTGCCTGAATACATCCCTCTGTCAGCTCTTCAGTCTCTCAGCCCTTCAGAGACTAAAGGTCAGTCGGGCCCCATGTGAACTGCTGCCCTGGGAGAGGAAGAGGAAGGAAATGACACATTAGAGCGGCTTTCTAGGCCTGTCTTGATACACTTGGTGTGTGAGTCACCAGAGCGTGATGCAGCCAACTGGAGTGGCTGGAGACTGGCATTTATCAACACTTGGTTTCCTCTTCTAGAGCTGCTCACGTGACATTTGCAGCCCTGTTTTCATGGGCCTGTGAACAATCCTGAGGCTCTTTGGTGGGGCTGCACTGAAGAGTCCTTTTGCTGGGAAGTATCAGGAGCATTCCAACTAAAGCTGCTTATTTTCATCACTTCTGGGAAAGATCAGTTTGGCTCCTGGCTAAAGGAAGAGTGGAAAAACTCCTCTTCCAGCAAATATTGAGGAATTGCTGTTTGAAATTGTCTCAAACACAATGAAGCCATCAGTCATCACTTTGTAGGCTTCCAGCTTCACAACAACTTTGTCACACATAGCTGACATTTTGTTAAAGAACTGAGGTTTTGTTACAACTTTGGTGTCTCAATGTGTTGCCACTTTTTACCATCTCTCACTGCTCCAAAGTGTAGCAGCTGTGTGAAATCTGGATTTAAGCTGCAGGTAACTTGATTCCACTTCCATCCCTGCAATCATCTTTCTGGTTCATGTAGCCTTAACTTCATGGTGCCTCAGTTCCAAGTACTGTCCCACTCCCTTATATATGGCCTGTTAAATACCTGCAAGCTACTTTTATTCTTTTTCTGGAGTCATGAAGAATTTGCTTGGGTTTTGTTATTAAAGTGAAACCTGAGGATTACACGAAACCATGTAACTGTAAGAAATGGGGCTTTTAAGTGAAAACACTGCAACACTGACTGCAGGATGCTGAGAGCAGCAGATGAGTGAGGGGCTGAGTTACTCAGGGGACCAGGCAAGGTCTCTAGTCGGGACTGTATCTCTCATTCTGACATCACCCCTCTCTGGATCACCAAGGTAACTGTTCAAGGTAAGTGGTTTTGTTGCTTTTTAAGGGTTACCATCACTTAGATTCTGGTGTCAAACACTTTTCAGGGGTGGAAAACTACAGTTCTGGTAAGAAAGGAGGAATAGGAAACGCTGGCAGTGGTAAAGCAGGCGAGGTAGAAGTGCAGGGTCTCTTGGAACCCCCATACCACTAATGCCATGTTTCACTCCATGGTCATCACCCTCATACCTGGGGACAAGAAGCCTCTGCCTTGCTGACAAAGCGGCCTCAGGCTAAAAACATCACACCCAGCATTTGTCTTTTAGAAGTCTCCTTAGGGAAGTGCATTTAGGAGGGGTTATAGCCAGGCAGTGTTCATGGCCAGGAAAGAAGTTCCAGGAATAGCAGGTAGGAAATGGTGTTGCAAGCCCACATGCAATCCAAAGGCTATTTTTAGGAAGAAGCCTAAACCGGAAGTTTAACAGTGGGTGTTTCAGGACCTGTTTCTTCTACAGAGATGAAAATAGTTAAGTGAGCATTGCCTGAGCTTACAGTGTCACATGAAACACCTGGGGGTGCCAAAGAGACCTTTTCAGTGCAGTACAGAGGCTGAAATGTGCAAGGGCAAGGGAGAAGGTTTAGGAAAATGCATGAGAGGGAGGAGACCTTGGGTGACCTGCATAACATGTACTGTGAGTCAGGGCAAACAGTGCCTGAGCACTTGGGCCCTCAATATTCTCACATTTTATTTACTCCTGCACATCATATGACTCTCACAGCCTCATTAGTAACTCATCTAAGCATCACCTGCTCTGGTACCATGATGCCTGTGGAAAGTGGAGAAGTTCTGGAGTACATTTGAAACACAGAGGAGCTGGGGAACTTACCCAGAGACACACGTGGAGTGTCTCATCAGAGATGTAAGCACAGGCTTGCTGTGTCCTTGGTTAATACTGCATTATGGAGATGTGCCTTCTTTCTTAAAACCAAAAGAAATGAGGCTGGCTCATGGAATGGGAAGGCAGCATTTTAATGATGCCTTATTTCTTGGCAAATGTGCTGAGCATTTGGTAACCCTTAATCTATTAATTGAGAAAAAGAATGAACGAGACTAGTTAAACTACTTAATCTACCAATGAAATGTCCAGATCTATGTAAGACACTGTTCTCCGCTACTCCTTGGCCTTTTTAGTGAAGCCAAATCATGGTCACCACCATTTTATTTTTAGTTAGAACTTCTGTTTCTGTACTTGTGCTCAGGACTTGCTTGCTGGGCCAGAGAGACCTGGTACGGCTGCTGGAGGTCAGTTTCTTTAAATAAAAAATAATCCAGATCAATGTGGGATTGCAGGGCACAAAATCTCCTCCTAGCTAAGCAGGGTCAGCATTCTCAGATGGCAAAACTGCCCTGAAGTTTTAGTTTGCAATAAAATACCTGGCTCCTTGCTGGCTGCTGTGTTGCCCTCCCAGCAATGAGCTTGCCCCAGGGCTATTTGGCATTGAACTCACTATGGACCTTGGTCCAGCTGCAAGGATGTGCTCCACATCTCCCAGGATCCAAAAATCATTATTTGATCCAAATCCAGAATTATGCTGAGCCAGTGACTTCCACAGGGAGCCAAATCTCCTTCTGAAGTTGCCTCAGTACACATATACATAAACACCCCTGATTTTAGGGTCTGTTGTTAGGACACTGTCATCATAAAGCACCTTTACTATGTGTTATTTGTTTTTCCCTATTTATTTTTATCTGCCATGAAATTATCACTAGCAAGAGGAGCTATTTTAATGGTCTGAGTGTACCTGACAGAAGTAGGAACATTTTGCTCAGACTGAGGTTCAGCACAGGCACTGATCAAGCAAAGATTTCAGAGCTCACTTTCTATCAGGATTCCCCACCACTGACACAGAGTGGGTTACACTGCAGATTCCTTGGGATGCCACAGGTCCCTGACCCCCAGAGGAACAAAGGGATGTTAAGGGAGGCTCTGTCCACAGGACAAGTGCCCATTGTGGCTGCTGAAAGACACATCTGCCTGCTACAAATAGATTCCTGATGAGCCCACTGGGTCATGAGCGTGCTTACAGCTGGCAGCCAGCCTGGAGTGACTTCAAAGCTCTGAGTGGAGCCCAAGAGGTCCAACATCCTCTTCCTCTGAGCTCGCACAACACCTGGACTTAAGCAACAGCCACCCCCAGGAGCTCCTTTTCCTGAACAGAGATGCTCAGACCTACACGTCAGGAGCTCAAAACAAAGCTCTGCCAAGTACATCAAAGTCAACTTCTACTGGCAACTGAACCTTTGAGGAAAGTAGGATATTGCTATGCAGGACGTTAACAACAATTTTAGAATAGCTGTGTTTAAAAAAAACATAACACCTTCAACAACAGGAAACAAAGAAGGGAAATACCTGAAACCAAAGTTCTCAAACAGGGACTACATTACATTACTTCAGTGCTAAGGCCCAAATCACTAAAATAGCCACCTGAAACAGTATTTCATCAGGACATGGGAGTCAGTAACTCAAGGATTGTTACTGTGTAGTTGAGATGGTCTGAGGTCACCCCTCACATTTACCTCAGCTCTCAGTAGGGGTGGACTCTGTAGGTGGAGGGGTAGGTACCATTCCTTTCAGGTTGATCTAAATCACCTGGAATGTATTTCCTCATGCCCACAACAAGAGACACTGTACACTCTCACAAGCAGTGCTGATAGAACGTAGATTTGTCAAAGATTTATGCAGTGAGTCTGTTAAGACTGCTGATTTTTATATATATAAATATACACACCTCTGCTATTTTATAACACTCACACAGATGGATTGTAAAAGTTTTGGGGCAAGAAAAATTTTCTTATTCTAGATCTGTCCCCAACTATATTCCCTAGTGATTCAAACAGTCAGGAGGCAGACCCCGACTGAGGCTCCCAGGACAAAAACATGAATAAATTCATATCACAATGAAGAGGAGAATCTTTAGGTTTATAAGTGATAGGTCCACAGGAGATGCAAAAGGCTTGAGTCAGCAGGGCTCGATGTGAGGAGCTCAGCTTGAATTTGCCCTCACTGTAAGTATTCCTTGTGCATGAAACAGCCCTTGGACACAAGAGGCAAGAGGACAGGGAGCAGAAGGGGGCTGCCTGTCAGCATGTTTATGCTGCTGTTATTCCAGAGACTGCAACAGGACTGCTCTTGATTTATGTACATCAAAAGAAAGCAGGTCCTTTACTTGTCCTGCACACAGCTAAGCTGAAGAGCAGAAGGCTCTCTAGATTGTATTTTAGAGAATTCAGAGAGGGAGGTGGAGACACTCCAGAATATAAGGAGCAGAAAGCTGTCCATTCCCTCTCACCCCCAGCCCCGTGTGTGCACACACACCCACACAAACTCTCCATGGCAGCACGGCTCCCCTTCTCGAAGGCAGCGGGCTCGGACCCCCGGAGTACCATCGCGTGAAGTTAATCTAAGGAAAACAGCTGTCTCCGGCAGGATTACACATTTTCATTTCCTGCGACGCTCTGCAGCTTCCTCGGGGAGCCCTGGACCCGCAGCCGCTCCGGTCCCCAGCCCATCCATCCCCGGCTCCCTCCCAGCTCCGGCCCCGCGGCTGCAGAGGGCACCAGAGCGCCGGGAAGGTCCCGCCGCAGCCCGGGCAGCCGCCCGCCTCTGCCGGGGTGCGAGGGGACAAGGGACACAGCAGCCCCGGCTGCAGCTTCGGCGAGGTCTGTGCAGCCTTACGGGGGAGACCCCGAGAGCTGGCACGGGGACACCCCGAGTAATACTATGGGGATACCCTCAGTGCTGTCACGGGGACACCCCGAGTCCTGTCACAGGGATAGCCCCAGTGCTGTTACAAAACGCTGCTGCAGCCTCAGGACCATCTGGCATTGCTGCTCCTGTGGTAGCAGAGCCTGCGCCACCGTGCCAGGAGGAGAGCCGGGATTTGCAGCCCCGGGGGACTGGCTTCATCTGGGTAGTGGCTGCATGCCAAAATCAGTAGCAATAAACACATTGGCCTAAACAGCTCAGTTTCTTACTTAAGTAATTTCCCGGACTGGGAGAAAACGCGGAATTGCACAATGTTCCTGGGTAGCTGTTTTCTCCCTCTTGCATCACCTCAGGGCACAGGGGATGTCACAAAAGTGACACAAAACGCTGAGTCTGAGGTGTGACCATATTCTCTAGGTGTTGATAAATTCAGTGAATCTGTGTCCTTCTCTGGCTCCCTGAGGGATGCTCTGCATGCAAGACAGGGAGAATGGAGTAAAAACTATGCCTTGGCTGGGCAGAAAGAGCATTAGTTTAGAGACAAGTCAAGTGGGATCCCTTGCAAGACGTCACGAGACACTGGACCAAGCCCACAGGGAGGAGGAAATAAGCACTACTCTAACATCAGTGCTCCACGTTTGCAGCCTCCATAGCAAGCTGGCATCTGTTCTGCAACTCCTCTTATAGCACAGAAGTATTTATACACCTTTATGCCAGCATCTTTAAACAGCCCTACTCTGTGGGAAAATTGTTGAACATTTTACTGCAAATTTGAAGAGGGAGACAGGTAAGATCTCAGCCCTGCACATTCCAAACACATCAATACTTCAGATTTTCACCTGCATTTAGCAGACATGATCCTTCATTCCCAGTGACAGAAAAGGACTGCGTTTTTCCTATGACTTCATAATTTACTGCCTTTGTGACATCACTGTACAACAGTTATTTCAGTAACTCCATAAATCCTTCAGAGATTGCTTGTTGGGGGTTTGCTTTTCCACTTTTAAATCAGTAAGAGCCCCATTGTTGCTTGAGATAAGCAGGTATTTGGGGTTATTTGAGTGCAAACTACAGATAAGATGACTGTCTCCTAGAGCCTCTCTTTGTCTCTTTTGCCAGTGGCTTTTTGTTTCTTCTCTCTTTATGTGAAAGTTCTCAGAGGTTGTTCTGTGTGTGAGAAAGTACAGTGATCACAACAGCTTCCACGAGTGATTGTGGAACCTGTTCTGCCCTTGGGACTCCCAGCCTGAATTTGCAAGTCTCTCTTCCATGTGTGAGCTGGCACAACCCCCCTGCCCTGCTGCAGTAACTCGGCCTTTCCCAGCACTCCTGCAGAGAGGGCTGAAGGTTGGGCAGATTGTTAACTGGCTAAAGCTTCTCTGCAAAAGAGGTCTGGGAACCAAGATCCTCCCGTGAGGAAAATGGGTCCAATGGAAAACACCAATTCTATGAGTTTACAGCAAGATCCAGGGGAAGGGAGCCCTTCACCTTCTGTGTGCTGAAGTAAATAGATAGGGAGGCTAAGATTTGGCAAAGACAAAAGGGATTCGATTTCAGTTATAAGAAGGGAATAGTGCTGCAAGCTGGAGAGAAAGTTTTAGCCAGCCGGCCAGGATTCATTCAGCATGTTCTGATTCCCATGATTCAGCCTTGTAGTGATCACTGTGCTCAGAGTGCCAATGGCCATTATTTCTAAAGCTTAGAACGTATCAGCTGAATCATATCTTCCACAGCTCAGGTCAAGAGGATTTAATGTGTCTGATCACTTGTTTTTTCGTGTTTGACAAATTATTTCAATCACAAAACTGGTATGAAGAGCTGACCTACAAACATTGTTTCTACGTGCAGGTCAGCCCTGTTGGAGTTCCAACACGCTACTCTGCTTTTCACCTAAGTTTTTGCAGCTCCCAAGAACAGCAGGGAGCTATTCTGTCCATCCAGCACACACCTGGACAGCGCAGGTCAGAGCCTTCTCCTCTGACACCCTGACTGCATTCCTGTTCTTTGCCATTATGCTCCCAGGTAACAATCAGAAGGGAGTGCCCAGTCAGGTGGGGGATGAGCCAGTCCTATTTCCTGATTTTCAGGGTCAACAATTTCATATATAAGTTCACGCCTTCAGAGCATTTCCTAGATGGCTACTCTGCAAGTAGCCCACAGCTTCAGGCAGACCTTTCCTTCCTGACTTTCCTGAGTCCTGCAAGGCTTTGAGCAGAATTCATGTCTAAAGGCAAGTTTAGGGCTAACCTACCAGGACCTCTGAAAAGTTCTCTACATAGGAGTCATCATGATAAATGGCTCCTAATTAAATAATCAGCCTTCTCCAAAAACTTGTGAAGGAGACAGTTAAGCAAGTTTTATCAGCCCTAGTTTACAAGATCACAAGATTACCTGTGAGATATGCCCAAAGCTACATATGGCATCCAAGGAAAAGGCAGCCAGGACTGCATTCCTCTTCTGGTGGTGCCATGCTGTCATCCCCAGAGCATGCTGCCTCCAAACCCAGCCTTTACCAGCAGAGCCTTATTCTCCTGGAAGAGTCCTCTCTTTTCTTCACCTTTCTGCCTTGCAGATTTTGCTTGTTTAAAACATACAGGAAGAGGCAGCCCCAGTACCTGAGCTGTGCTGGTCTCTGATGGGCCCGCCCTTGTGTCCAGGTTACTGCACCACTTACTAACCCTGCCTTGCACCTTGGTGGGGCTTACAAGGAGCATCACGACAAACCAACCTGACCTCCAGCTACAGACTGCC
The DNA here is from genome assembly GCA_013396755.1 of Sclerurus mexicanus. Classification (NCBI taxonomy): domain Eukaryota; kingdom Metazoa; phylum Chordata; class Aves; order Passeriformes; family Furnariidae; genus Sclerurus; species Sclerurus mexicanus. The sequence continues at coordinate 489,191 of VWZF01001080.1, forward strand.
CCAGCATCCCTCCTGATTCAGGGTTTAATTGAGCATTGAAGATAATCAATTACAGCTGGTTTGTAAGCATTGGAATTGGTAATCCCCATCACTCTCTAAGCTTTTGTGCATTCCCTGACAGACACATGCGCACAGGGCTGTTATTCTGTGGTCTGTTTTCCACACACCTTTCCACATGCTGCTTCATCCCCACCACTGCACCTGTCATCGAGGGAACACCTGTTATATTTGTGTATCATTTGCCTGCAAGATTTTAGCTTAATTCATCAGGATGTCAGTGTTTCCTGAGAAGTGTGTAAAGAAAATGGATCTTCCAGAAGGGTGGTGTTATAGGAGGCTGAGGTGATAAGACTGCCCAGACAGTGTTCTCCCTCCATCACATGAGTTAGATATTATTTCTCATCTCTCCAAAATAATAAAAAACCTGGCTGTCTTAACACATCTGTAACAGTTGGTTCATCCTGGTATTCTTACTACTTCTTGTTGTGTTACCCTTTATTTTTTATTTCACTGCCTCAATCCATATACCTTAAGGGTTAAATACAAACACTGTGCAGCAGATGTGTATTGATGACTTTGTTCAGTGTGATCCCTCTCCATTATTCACAAGCTCCTACCAGTCTGTTCTCAGCAGGGATGCCGTATGTGGGATTAAAGGAAGCAAGGAAACAAGAACCAAAGTCAGGTTTCCCTGGCAGCACAGTTTACATGCCTTCCTAATGTGCTGCTCTATCTGTCTTACATAATAGCAATAGCCTCTGCAGAAGAGAAAAATAAATTATGCCTTAATTAAGCACTTTTTGGCTGCTTTTCTTTGTGTCCCCAGTGAGGGAAGGCTGTGTCATCCCAACTGCATCCATTTAGGAAAAACTGCACATACACTTAGAACCTTAGGCCCCTGGGAATATTCCGTAAGGCAGACAAGCCCCTGACACACCCAGCACATTGCAGTCCCCAGAGGGATTTTTCACTCGCTCAAGGTGCAGACAAACCCATGTGTTCTTTTCTCAGCTCAGCTGTTAATGCATAACTTTACTTTTCCTTCCCCTCTGTAATTCCCAATTGCTTCTCTGGGATCAAAGCTACTCTGGGAATGTCAGATTGTGCTGACTGCAAGAGATTGGATAACTCGATAGAGGAAACAAGCAAACTCCAAAGTGTTTCTTATGGGAAGAACACTGATGAAAACCTTTCTTTGGCATCTAATCAGTAACAAGTTCATGCTACAACTTAGTACTTCCATCATAAGATTATTTTCCCCAATCAGGTAGGGATTTAATTATCACTAATATCTTTACCCTTCTGTGACATTTGCCTGAAATAAATAAATACTTTATTAAGGAGTCAGACAAGCTGCCTTGATCTACCCAGTGTTTTCCTACAGACAGGCAGCACAGCATGTGGAACAGAACTCCCTGTGCCCCTGCTCCATGTGCTGGTGCACAGCCCACCTCTCACCCTCCTGCCTCCCGCACCAAGACAGTCTGGTTTGGACTGGGAACTGTCTGTGGAATGACTAATATAATCAGAAGGCAATCTGGATTAGCCCCTCTACACATCACTGCATGGAAAAAGAAGCACATTAGGTCTGGGCTGCGAAAAGCTGGGTTGAAATGCTTTGACTGCATCACAGTAACAACACTTAACAAGCCTAAATGTCTCCTGTCAGAGGTTATTCCCAGCCTCCCCTCGCTGCTGCACTAAGCAAAGCAGCCGGTTTGTTTTCCTAGCACAAGCTGACCTTCTGTGCAGTCAATATCTAAAACACATTGTCCGAGAAGAGGGAGTTCACAAATGAATTATGCAATTTTGTGAGTGCACCCGAGCGTTAGCAATGCCGACTGCACCCAGTCCTGCTGACTGGCTGGGAGTCTCGGAGACAGTGGAACTGGCATGTTTGGGATGGGAATCCTTTGCAGACGACTGTGTCTGCTCAGCAGAGAGCTGTAGGCAAAACTCCACTTGGATGCTCCCAGCAGCTCTCCCTTGTGTAGCTCTGGAGCACAAGGGAAGAGGGAGAGATGGGAGCAGAAAGGCACCCGCAGCCCCAGTTCTACTCTTTGCCAGATGGGCCAAGGCTGATAAGTAGGGCTGGGAAATTATCTGTAACAAACTTTGTGACAGGGAAATCTTCCCAGTTTGAAGGGTGTGGAGGGGTCAGTATGTAGGAGTATGGGGAGTTTTGGCTGGTTACAATTCCCAGCCTTGCAGCACAGGTGAACAGCACATGATGTTTTTGAGGACATCTAGAACAGCCAACAACTGCAGAAATTCTACAGACATATAATTTTTTAACAGAAATGCAAAACTGAAAAGGACCATATGGGTTCTTTCATAGCTTGAACACCTACATGAAATTATTAGCAACTCCAACATCCTGATTATCCTTCATGAATGCTTGTGGTTTTGATATTTCAGATTTCCTATTTTAAATGTGAATTGTTTAAAGTAGATTACCTTGTTTATGGATTGAGGGGAGACGTTTTGTTCCATGTTTTGGTAAAAGACAGGTGACACAACTGAACAAGGGTTTTGAATTTGGAGGAGTTTGCAAATCTCAGAGATAGTGCAGAAATGCAGAACTACAGAACTACCAGGTGGTAACTGAAAAGAGGTTCATGGATGGAGAGGAGCTGGAGACATTCTGTCAAAAAGCTCTGACTGCAGTCCCATCAAAGAATAAGCCCTTACATCCAGTATTCTAAGCTCTGACTTTATTTAGCTCAATGAATATGTGGAGTAACTCCACTAAACCAATGAACTAATGTTTAATTATGCTCATTGTAATGGGCAAAATCTGACCTTTTGAAAAGGATTCTGGGAAGCACAGATGTGAATCACATCTACCCTTTTCATCTTTTAAGTTTAAATCCTAAGTGCTCTCCATGGTTTAAACAGATATGTCACACAGAGGAAACATTCTCATCTCTGGTTCATGGGGGAGGCAGAGAGATGAGATGATTTGCCCATGGCTATACTTTCTGAAAGAGCAGGGAACTGAATCAGACTGGTCCAGTCTCAATGTCTCAACCACGGGATCATCATTCCCTTCCTTGAAACAGTTTCCAAAATTATGATTATACTGACTGAAAGCCAAAGCAGTGAAAACATACTCCCCATAAAACCCAAGGTACAGTTACAGGCTCTTTACTTGCACTGCCTAAATAAATTTTTAGAGTAATTCTCTTAGCTCTTCAGGGCATAAAAATGTATTCTGACTTGCAGATTTACCAAGATGAATCTGTTGTTTTTGCAAGCTGTTTTCAACTTTTATTCAACAGGACTTTCCCATGGGAAAGATACACAACGCACTGCTTTGTGTCAACATCTTCTTTCCCTATAGCTATGATTTTATTCATAGGGAAGAGAGGGATTGATTTGAGCAAAGGAAAACTTATTGAATGGTGAAAATACACACACCTGAGATGTGAGAGACACCATTGGTTCTTTAGTCCAGGTAGCTGACCTATTTCAATCCTTGTGCTCTGCCACTTTCCCCTCATGGCTTAGAGTTAGTTTATGCTTTGGGTTATCCATTTCTATCAGTAAATGACACCAGAGAAAGGGTTGCAGCAAACACATGCATTAGTGTGGTGCAAATGACCAGAAACTGCAAAAGATGGCAACTCAGAACCTCTTGTGGCATTTGGAAATATGTTGGCTACAAAAAGAGTTGAGAATAAAACCAAGGAAGGAAGCAGAAGTGTGCAGATGGCTGTTGTAGGACTGGTGTCACTCTGCTTTGGTCAGAACCAAATTCCTCCCTGGTTTCTCAGACAGTTTTGCAAAGAGGATGTGCTGGTATTGCTTCCTGACACTGGGGGGTCGTTAGAGGTGCCTGTGATGAGACACAGCATTCCAGAAAGGCAAAGGCCTGTGCAAACTGGTTGTCATCCCCAAGTACAGACAAATCCAGCTTTCCAACTGCCTCTTCATGATGATCAAGCTAAGACGAAAAGTCCTTTCTCCTCCTTCAAATTAGTGTCCAAGGTCCCATAGGACACACCACATGGGAAACGGGAAAGCTTTATTTTTTACAGGTCATTGAGCCTTGTGGCTTCTGCTCAGAACCCGACCATGAGCTAACTGAAGTCAAGGGGAACTTCTCCCCAGGTTTGAATTGGACCTGCAGAATGACTTACAGTCACACTGAAAGATCAATGCCCTGAGGAGGTTTGAAGGCTTCTGCCTTAGCTTTTTCAACTTGGTCTTTTAAAATCAGATATTAACTTGACTTCAGTGTAAATGTTTCTGTCATATTGACTGCTGTAGCACTAAACTATGGATATGAACTTAAAATTAACTCTATGCTTATGCAACATCCCCAATACATCCACCTTCCTGGAGAGACCTCTGTCCTTATTATGATCAAGCACTCTGGTCTTGTCAGGTGATATTCCCACTCAGAACCAATGGAACCTGCACCCTGGGCATGGCAGAAGCAGCAGCCAGGGCCAGCTGCCTATTCCTCAGCTGCTGAATTGTCCAATTTTGCAGGGAGAGCAGAGGTAAAACATGCGAGCTGCTGGATCAGAGAACACTAAGCTCAAGTATGAGAGAAAGTGGTAAGGGTTTACCTTGTCCTTTCCTGTACATTTGTCTGCCATGAATGCAAAGGGTTTCCTATTTGGTGCTGTGGGGTGAGAGCCAGAATTTTCAAAACTTTTGGCTCAGCTCCTGCCAGCATTCATGTTCTCTTATCTTGCTTCCGGTGCAAACTATTTCCAGAGATGGTGTTATTGAGAAAGTCGATGACTGTGATGGAAACTGAGGAAGAGGAGTGAGCAGAGAACCAAGAGGCTGAATTCAAACGCCAACAAGGACTGGCCAAGACCATTCTCTCCCCAGACACTCTCAGCTAGATCTGTGTGTGTTTGTGCAGAACTGGGGCAGCGGAGCCTTCCCCCACTGGCAGCTACTGACAGAAATAGGGTAGTGAGACAGGCTGTGCTTTCTAGCACTTTCTGTCTAAGGAGATTTCTTTAAAAGCAGAGCAATGCCATTCACCCCAAGTGTTTGTAGAAGCCCCAGCAGCAGGCTGTGCTCTTTCCTGCTGGAAAGCAGGCAGTGGAGCAGGACTGCAGGACTGGGACTGCAGTGGGACTGCTGTGTGCCCACACCAGCCCAAAGCTGGAGGATGCAGCTCAGGAATAAGAAGCCTGACTACTGCAAAATGAAAATCAGTTCAGAGCTGGATTTCTGAATCACCTCGTTATGTATGGGCCATGCTTCAGCAAGACACAGAAGTGTATCTCCAAGCCTGACCTTAGCACAACAACTTGTGTTTAAACATCTTGGCTGAGTCAGGAGCTATAACACTGTGCACCTCAGTTCATCAACCCAGGATTTCAGTGTCTCAACCTTATCCACCCTGCCTCTCCAGAATGTTCCATAGCACTGAAGCAGGATCATGAGGCACTTAAAATGATGAACCATAAATATAACTGACTAACAGTGTCTGCTAGTGCCTGCTGCAGGAAAAGGTTAGTAGAAGTGTCAGCGCAAACAGCTCACAGGCTTTTTGAGACCAAAAGAATCAAAACTCAGCCTCTTGGTGTATGGTTTTAAATTGCCTCTGTTTGTCTGGAATGGTCTATTCTATAACACTTTATTCCGACTGTCACAATTCAGTGTTCAGGAATATCACACATCATAACTCCAGAACCCAAATGGAGATCATTTCTACTGTGGTATGCTTTCAAAATGAGAAAATTAAGTCAAGTATTAATGTAAAAATTATGCCGTTGGATTTTATAAATGCTTTTACTGTGTTTGGCTAGACTGTAGAATATGTGGTTCACTGTTTTTTTCTGGCATCATCAGATAAAGGTTCATCTGCTTGTACACTTGTGCTTTGTAAGTAGTTTGGCCAGCAACTCTCTGCTATGTGAGAAGTTAAGCATATGCATGAAGCCCTGGCTCTTTACACTGAGACAAAAGCCTCCATTTAAAGGAAGTTTTGTATAGTCATGCATGGAAAGTTTAGGATATCTTACTACTCCTCACACTCATGCTATTTATGCTATTAGCTGTTATTTCATGGATGTACTAAATAGCTTAAATACTGCATGATTGCCATGATCCACAGCCTGAACTGTACCCACAGTTCAAGCAGAGATTTGGACAGTACATGCCCTTAAAGGTGACTTCTGATAATAATTAAAAATTAAAAATACCTGTTTGCTGAGAACTAAGGTGTACAGAAACAGCCTAAAGGTATTTTAAGGACATATCTTCTTAAATCTCTTCCACCTGACAAGCTCCAGTTCAACCAAAATTGTTTACTATTTATAAACAGCAATAAGTGAAGTCTCCTGGTACAAATGTCTAATGACTGTCCACAAGCTCACGGGACCAGAGCATCATTCTGTGAATATGAACAGGATCTTACTGGCAACTCTTCATGCCACCACAGTCAAGACAACAAAAAATGCACAACTTTCAAGGTCTCACAAATCAAAACACAAATCTCCTTTATGTCACAAATTTGGCCTACAAGTCATCACAGAATAGAAGGGATAGTTCTTTTCTTTGTCTCTGACTTCAGAGCTAAGACAGCAGATTTTTCCTGCTGCTTTTGTTTTCATTTTAGTCTGACTTGCCCTCTCCCTCCAGGCTTTGTTTTAAAAAATGCAATGTTCACTGGATGCTCTGTCACAGTTTCCCTGCGCCCTTCAATATTTTCATCTTAAACTTGAATCTCAATCCATTGGCTACCTTGAGACCTGACCCAGTTTTCCACAGCATGGCACACAGAACCCTTGTTCCCCGGGACTGACGCTGACTTGAACAGGGCCCTGCACACAGCTTGTCTTGCAGCTGTGGTCTCTGGAATACAGAATGAAAGGAAGGGGTTAAGTTTTTTAGCTAGTTCTGAAAAATTGGGTGCCATTGTGAGGCAGAATCAAAATGAGAATGAATCCAGACTACAGTTCTTTAGGATAAACAGTACGTTCTATAGATCTCCCTTTGCAGATTCTCTTTAAAATCCCACTCTGTTTTTAACATATATTACAAGTATTATACTGTTCTATAGAATTCTCATAAAGCATAATTAAGTGACATCATGAAATCCAGTAGATCAGAAACCAAGATTCTCCCTTTAAAAACGTTTATCTCCTAAACAACGCTACAGTAATCACTGTGAACAAAGAAAGACTGCCAGCCCCTAATCAGCACGCAGCAGGGATGGGTCATGGACACATTTATCTTTCTTCTCACAAACCTCCCCTGGACAAAGGAAATGCCCTAATACTCAAGGCATCTTGGACACCAGATGGCTGATTATTAGACATTTTATGAAGAGGAAGGAAGTAAAGAGAAACAGCCTGAATTTTTGTGGTACTGTAGGGACAAGGAAAAGGAAGACAGAATGAGGACCTAATCCAAAGCTTACTGACTGGGAAGACACTGATTTCAAAGGACTTTGGATAGGAAGGAACAAAAGATCTGTGTTTGCTTTTCCTTCTGCAAATTAATTATCAACTCATCAAGAGCCAGAATGATTGATAGTTGAATAAAATGTCCTTTCTATTATCATCATCACTCCAATAACTTACTGCTGAGCCATTTTATTGCAGGGGACAGGTTTGAATTTCTAAATATTCCTCATAATGTTGTAAGTTTTCTTTAGACTATCTGCAGGCTTTCCACAGACCTGGTCTCCCAGAGCCTGACTCAGCAGAGTAGGATCAGGCTGCGAGGCCAGGAGGAACAGCAGAATGCACAGGCAGCTGATTGCAGAGTTCCAGCTCCTATGAAAGAGCTCCACAGGCAATGCCCATCAGATGCATCAGGGCATTTCCCCGCTAATACCATTTGGCTCAGTTTATTTTACAGTGTCTCAACATTTAGGGAGCTGTAAATGCCAGTTCCTTCCATTTTATCCACACAGGGTTCTTGCAGCTCTTCTAAACCAGGGCTGTCGGTCCTGCAGGCTCTCCCCAGGGACCACTACAGAACTGGGAGCTACAAGGCGTGCACCAGAATGCTTCAGGGAAAGAGATTTCCCAGATATTTCACAAGTGGAAGATGGCAATAGCTCCTCCCAGGTCCCACCAGCACAAGGACACAGCTACATCAGATGGATCTTGGGAAGAATGCGGATATTGGATCAAGTGGTCGTTGTGGTACTGCTCCTCCCATGGAAAGGGATGCAGATTATCCAGCAGGCCCTGCTGATCTCAGGACTTCTTGCTAGGCATGTGAGGACAGACATAATGTATTGCTTGAGAAATTACTGTGGTCACCCCACTTGTGAGGCACTGCACACACAGATGTGGAGGAAGGGTTGCAGAACTGGAAAGGAGGCCTCCCACAGAACAGGATGAGAGCTGGTGGTAAAATCTCCACACAGAATCAGGAAAAGTTTTTTGTTGGCCCCCCCCCACTTTTGCCAGAGAAACTGGCATTGAATCAGAGTTTTGCTGACAGAAGTACAGCACACACGGGTGGGAGGGGTTTGTTCTCATTCTGCTAATCACCATAACGCCACTGCCAAATGCCCGAGCGAAGGACAAGCCTCACACAGGGCGTGCAGAGCAGAGTCTGGACTCGGGGCCTTTCCACGGGCCTGTCACATCAAACGAATCCGAGCGCATGGGTATAATGTGAGCAGATGATTAACGCATCCAGCTCCTTTCCCTTTATTTAAACAACCAGAAAGGGCTCAGGGGAATGAAGCTAATAGCCATGTGGAGTCCCAGCTCTGAGAAACATAATGATGGACCTGAAGCCTTTTCTCACCCAGATGAAAGAGGGGCTGTTGTGCTGCAGTTCAGAGCGTGCTAATGACACACACAACTAAAACCTTCAGCCTGTTTCAGACTCAGGCCTGTAATCTCCTTATGCAATACACTTGACAAAGCTCTCTTGTGGAATATGAGCCTGCTTTTTCCACCACTGTATATACTCCCTCCCTACCAGACTATGGGCTACTGGACTTGATTTCTTTAATTATTTATGATTTTTACTCTGATAGCATTTAATCAAATAAACTGGTTATTTTGCTGCAGATAAAACAAACATGAAGAAGCTCTGCTTCCAGGGATGTGCCTGTCTGAGGGGAAGACCAGCAGCTCACCTGCTGCAGTGTTTTGAGAGGTAAAGCTGCCTAATTATTTTTTATTATCCCTGTGTTGTTTCACTAACCAAATATTTGTCTTTTTGCCTCACACACATATCTAATGCCAATACACAAACTGCACAAGGGGATTATGCCAGCATGAGTCAATCTAGGGTGTGTTTATCCTTGGAGAGACATAAGCCTCTGTTTCTAAAGGCGGGTGTTTCTTATCCTTGTTAGACCTATGAATATCTTTCGCCAACAAAATTTGTCACTTTTCACTGTTGGCACGCCTGCTGCAAGAACGAACCCTGCGGGCTGGCAGGCCTCCAAGTGGGGTGGGGGCTAAGGCCTTTGGGACTGTCATTATTGAGTATTTACATTACAGCAGAGTTTAGAGGCTTCTAGCTGAGATTCAGGCGTTGCCGTGCAAGCAGAGAGTAAAAGACACTTCCTGCCTCAAACAGTTTTTAGTCTAAACAGAAGAGACTGGTGATAAATAGCAGACAAAAAGGCAGCACTATTGCAACATAGCTAATGCTAAAGAAAGACTGTAAATCCCGTGAGATTTCTCTAAAAATAAATGTTGAGTTTTATATTTGTTTCGTAGCTGACTGCAATTTGTATATTCCGTCTCCCTTAAAGATAGAAAGTTTCTGGTTGCTGTAACAGCTGCAATTCTTGCTTACTCACGTGACTCCAGGAGGTGAGGTCTTGCAAGATGAACACATGGCTCCAGTTGTCCTCCTCTCAGGCCCATCTCAAAGCTCCTTTCTGTTGCAGGGGAAGTGAGCAGGCTGGTGGTGCTTAGTTGCCAGCTGGGGTTAAACCACGACACCTGTTCACAGAAAACACTGAGTTTATCTACACAGCAGTTTCTTGTGTCCTCTACTTGTGGGGCAGAAACTGTTTCTCTTAGATGGCCCAAAATGTTTTTCCCATCCATGATTTTTAAGAACAAGAGTAGTTAATTTTCACATCTCTTCTTCCATTTTTCTCAGCATACAGTTCAGTTTCCTGTATCCATCCCTGTCTCATTGGGACCACTACTGCAAAACCTGTAGATTTGCTGGTGCATCCCTTGCATTTGACCTTGCCATTTAGCTGGCAGAAGACTCCTGTCAAATTCCTGGGTTAAATTCTCTGATGACAGGTGACACCAAAGAAGGCAGTAAATATGCAGACAGAAAGGACTGGGTGTTTCATCTGCCCAAGGTGCAGGTCCAATCTTAAACTGGTATGAACTGCTTTGGCTCAGTTGCAGGCAATGGAAATACTTAAAACTGGGGAAAATGGTGAGGATTTGTGCCCTGATCACCACCTTACCATCTTCACTTTCTCAGCATATCCTAACAAGAATATCCAGCAGCATGTCTAAAAATAGGACTTAAGTTTCTCAACTTCCCAGCAGACGAGCATGCCAGAGCTACTGTGTATTCCTGTGCTGTGCTGCGGTGAGAGGAATACTCCATGGCTGTGTAGGAGGAAGCCTTTGAGGGGAAAATCACCCATAATAAAGGCCTCTTTTATCTGAAACACCTAACATTTCAGCTGTTCAAATCTCAACACTACACTTTTTTAAAAACAGGTTTCTATTATGTGTTAAACACATCAAATAGAGTAATTCAGTCTCATCATCTAAATTCAGTGTTGTGATAGCTGAATGAAATTGGGGCAAGCTAGCTAAAAAGGTAATAGAGGCTTTTCATAAAGGCAGCATGTGAAATGCATCAGTGCTTTTCTTTCTTCAGGAATAAAAAAAAAAAAAAAGAAAAACGTTTTTGCTTTTCCCCAGTGAGCTTATGTTACCGAGTCAAAGACCATTGCCATGGTCTACAGGGCAGGACTTTCAGGGGTGATTAGCAAGGTTAGGGCTTTATTGGGGTCCTTCTAGCATGGCCCTGCCACAGTATTTCTCTTTTCAAAACATCCAATAAAGCAGTGCTTTTACCCCCTTTCCTTATATACGGAGAGCTGTAGTTCCAGACAAATTATCAAGATTGCACACAAAGTTTGTGGTGAAACAGTAACCTGAATTGAGTTGCCAATTGACATACTTGCCCTCCATTTCTTTCTGTATCTTTGTTTCAAGGCAAAAACTGTCAAAAAATCTCCACAGGTTCAACACAGTAGAATTTTAAATTGTACAAGATGCAAGATGCTGGGAAATTGTGCTCAGTAGGCACAAATGCTAATGCGCTTGGAATAATTTTTCTCCCCTGATTCTGAGCTGCATTCCCCAACACTCATGCTCAATACAGACCTCACATGAAATACAGTGCTTAAGGAATTAAGTAGAGACTATAACATAGATGTGTGTGACAGTTCAATAGAATCTGTGTCCCACCATAAGAACAGGATATGGAATGCCCTGTCACGGCTGGTTTTGTGGGTCTGGAAGAAGGGATACACTCCCTGTGAAATCCTGCAAGACTCATCCATGAAATCACAAAAATTATGGTCCTCCTCACCCCATAATCCCAGATATTTGCGCCTGGAAGCTCAGCATCACCCCTGTTCTGTGGACACCCATGGCTGCAGTCCTGGGTTAACAGCTCTGGGTTCACAAGGAAGGCTGAGAGAATTAGGATTTTTCAGCCTGGAGAAGAGAAGCTTTGGGCTGACCTAACTGTGGTTTTCAGCTCCTGATGGAGCCCAAAAGAAAGATGGAGAGGGACTTTGAACAAGGGCCTGGAGTGACAGGACAAGGAGGAAGGCTTCAAACTGACAGGGAATAGCTTTAGATTAAATATTAGGAAGAAATTCTTCCATGTTAGGGTGGTGAGGCCCTGACACAGGTTGTCCAGAGAAGCTGTAGCTGCCCCATCCCTGGAAGCGTTCAAGGCCAGGTTGGACGGGGCTTGGAGCAACCTGGGCTATTGGAAGGTGTCCCTGCCCATGACAGGTGTGAAAGTATATGATCTTTAAGGTCCTTTCCAACCCAAACCATTCTATGATTCTATGAACTGCTGCCTGTCTGTGTGTGCAGCTCTGCCCCTTCTTTCCTGGGTCAGAGCAGTGATCCACACGGGAGCACCTCACTCTCATGGGATCTGCAGAGGAGCACTCAGAGAGCCCCAGCTCTCCTGTGAACGCAACAGCCCTGGAACCTGCGAGGCAGCCGCGATGCTGAGCAGGGACACACAAGTGAGTGTTTAGTCAGCACATTTTTCTGTGCAGGCCCAAGGGCAGCCCTGTGTGCTGGGACTGGAATGCTGCCCACTGATGGCAGCTGGGTAATGAGGCCGGCACTCCCAACACACAAACACTGCAGGGAATGCCAAGTATCTTGTGATGCACGGCCCACAATTTTCCTAGTTTGCTTTCTTATGCAACGCACTCGGTTTCTTGTCTATTAGCAAATGCATGTTCTCAGGTGGGTATGCAGAGAATTCCTACAAGAATAATACTGTGCCAACAATATCCCCCAGTTCCACAGTCACCTGAATTTGAGGATTTCAACCTGCTAGTGTTCTGCAAACTAGAATTTCCAGTGTTAAACTTCCAGTGCACCTGAGAGGAGAAGGGGTAGATACAGACTTTTTCACAAGGTCAGAAATATGGAGGTAATATAAGCAAAGCAAGTTACTTTCCCAAAACCAAAGGACTCATCAGATGGCAAACTAATTAAACTCTAATCCGGCAAAGACCTTAGAGCGTATGAACTTTACAGCATGTGAATAATGACAATGAAATCAAATACTTAACCTGACCCACATTCTTAAGAAAATTACTAAACAGCATATGCCACACTACTTGATGCAAATCCACACAAACTAATGTGGATACCAGTACCCATCTAACCATGAGAAAAACATCTCAGTGTCAGCTGCTCTGCCCTGCTCCACTGCCTAATGTCCTAAATTCATATTGTTTCTCTTTTCATTTTTTTTTTTGCAAAAAATTCCCTTCTGTGTTGCCACATGGGGCTCAGATGTCATTTCAGCTTTTAAAACCTGGTGTCAATTTAGCCCAAATTAAGGAGGCTGTCCTCTTCTGTCAGCAAGGCACAACCAAACTGCCTTTCTGGATCCCTCATGTCAGATGAACAGTCCTAATTCTTCTAATAATTGGGAGATGAGTGGTTCCTGCACTGACAGCTCAGCTCTCTGCAAGTCAATCAGACAGACTGGGTATACAACCAAATGTAAGGGAGTTACCTGGACTATTTTTCTCATATTTCCATTGTGAAAGCTGAAACCACAATGATTCCACAAGGCCATCATAAAGTTCCCTCCCTACTCATGATATGGATGAACTATTGCATCCAAATGTTTATATTCACTAAAATATATTTATAATACCTGCTTCATGTACTGGACCTGCGCTTATTCTTTACTAAGTAAATGTTTATGTCAAATAAAACATGCATCTGATCAATTTATAGAACTTTGGGGAAGGGCTATTTTAGGAAAACTCTATAGCTTTACTAAGTGACTAGTTTATAGCCAGCCCGTGGCTGTGCGGGTGTAATGTCACAGACGTCACCGGTGTCAGCGACCCACACACAAGGGCTGCATCCCCAGCTGCCCGCGGCCGCAGCAGGCACCCCGTCCCAGCACCGCGGGCTGCTGTGGGATGCTGCCGAACCCACTCGATGCCGTTTGTTTTGCATCCTTTGCACCTTCGGGTCCTTGAGGCGTTTAGTGCCTCAGACTCACAGATGGGCTCCTCTCACCACGTCGTGCACAGCGCTCTCCCAGTGCCTGAGCACGAGGGGCTCGGAGGGGCGGCGAGAGGGCACCTGCCCGCACCCTCACCCCTCTGGGCCGGCCACCACGGCCCTTCAGGGAAGGGTGCTGGCCAAGGGCTCCTCTGCGGAGAGCTACAGGCCCTGACATACCTGTGAGAGAGACTGAGAGGCCGGGGGAGGCGCTGAGCTGGGCGATGAGGTGCCAAAGCCAGTGGTGAGGGGGCTGAGGTGGGCGATGAGGTGGGTGATGAGGGGATGAGGTGGGTGATGAGGGGATGAGGTGGGTGATGAGGGGATGAGGTGGGCCATGAGGTGAGTGCTGAAGGGCTGCGACAGGCAACGAAGTGCTGCAGCAGGTGCTGTGGGGCTGAAGCAGGCAGTGAGGGGATGCTGAGGGAGATGCTGAGGGAAGTGCTGAGGGAAGTGGGATGGGCGGTGAAGGCAGTCGAGGTCACTTTAGGGGCCGTGACCGGCACCGAGGGGCTGTGAG
>VWZF01001080.1:503760-621429 GCA_013396755.1 Sclerurus mexicanus
CAGGTGCGCGGGCGCGGCCGGAGCCCCGCGGGTGCCCCGCGCCGGAGCCCCGGGGAGCTGCGGGAGGCCGTGCTCGGGGCCCGTGCCGGGCCCGCGGGGGGCTGTGGAGCGGGGTGCGAGGTGAGCAGAGGTGACCCGGGGCTCCCTGGCGGGAGGTGGGTCCGCACGGCGCTGTCCTGGGAAGCTGTGCTGACTCCGCTCTCCCCCAGGTCCGGGGTGTCAGCTCCTGGTGGCTCCTGCCCTCTGCTCCAGGCCCTGTGTCTCTGTCCCTGGCTCAGTTTCACTGATCTAATCTGATCCTCCTTTTCCCTCCGTTGGTGTGCCTCAGACAGCATCGCACACCAGATAGATGGATAGATGTTGTGTGGTTTAGAAATATTATACGAAACTCTTCAAGCACAAAACATGTGCTGTTGTGATGCTCTCAGACAAGAGCTGGATCTGTACATAAGTCTGTATAAGAAAGGGAATGTAGATTTATTTTTCCTTAGTTCATTTGACCTTTAGATACTTAAATGACGTTTCTTTTTACCTTCTGTGCAGGTAGTGTTGCTCTAAGCAAACAATCCCCTCCTGTCCCCGTCTTTGATTCAAGGTAGATGTGAAGGCTAATGCTCCTTTTCTCTATCTGGTGCTAGGGACTGTGGAGCTGGGTAGAGTATTGGGCCTTTAGGAAGAAAGATCATCACAACACTGTAACTGTAACCAACCTACATGCTGCAAAATCCATCACGTGAGAAATGAAGGTTGAATAAAAAACTGAAACAATAGGTGGTAGGTAGCTCTTGGCACAACCTCATGGAAATATATAGTTCTTCCTCTGCCTTTTTTCTGGGGTTTTTTATTTGTTTTGTGGAGTGTTTTGTTTTAGTTTGTCCTCTTTTCCCCCCAAATTTAAAGCTCTCTTCTTCCTCCTGTCACCTCCAAATAGTATTCCAAAGCCTATTCTTTATGAAACAATATTTGTATAGGCTTTTGGCAGCCCTACTGATGGCTTTTTTAATGCCCAAACAATGTCAATCAGCATCACTTTGGAAAATGATCATCACTGTTTTGCTAGTGACCCTGTTCTAAAAGGAAACCTTTATTCACAAAGGATAAAAGCCTTCTATCATCTTCAGGTTCTTCTTAAAGCAATAAAAGCTGTTTCTAGTGATAGTTGTTGAGTGTGTGCTCTCAATGCTCCTCAGCGTCTATGTGGTTAAAAACAAGTGGGTGCCGCGTTCACTGATGATCATGAAATTTATGATCAGAAAAAAATCTTAGCTGAAAAAAATCTCTTTGATGCATGGTCCAGTATGTATTTTCTCTGGGAGTTTAACAGAGTGCTGGATCTCTGCCCATGCGTGGAGCCATGGGCACGGGCATAGGCTCTGTGCTTGTTGTGCTCTTCAGTTGCCTGTACCAAGACACATGTCAGGCATAGCCTGAGTTGTGTGCTTGACTCCCTGTGCCAGGCTGTGGTCGCAGAACCAGACTGCAGTTTGCTTCCCCAAGCTGTCCTTCCTCATGGAGCACCAGAGGGATGTGGGCCCAGTGCTGTCTCAGGTACCAGGTGTCACTCCCATGCCTTGGTTCACGTGTCAGCAATGTCAGTGTGGCCGCATGTTTGCCTGTTGGATCATGTCAGCAGAGACACCCTGTTCCTGCACAGAGCTGGGGTACTGGTGGCTTGACTGTGTAGGCAGCTCCTCAAGAGTCTGTAGTTGACCTGGCACCTGGGAGCTTAGAGATCTCCAGGGCCTGCTGTGCTTCCCTGGTGGCCTTGACAAGTCACCAAATGGCCCTGTGGGTGGTGGTTAGTGGCTCCTGGTGGGGCCTGCGAGCCACATCTACACTGCTGGTTTGAATCCTCATGGGGCTTCTCTTCTGTGCACAAACTTTTTCACGGACAAAGAATTATGAAAACTTAGTTGCATCAATATAACTGTTAAACTGTGTAGCGAAGCCACAAAGAAATGATAAAACTTGAGATAGGTAAAAGCAACAGACTGGAAGGAGAAAGCACTGGTTTGGGAAGGGAGGGGATTTGATTTTGGAAGTTGAAGAAGCAGCTCCTGAAGCTGAGTTCAAGGCTGCACTGTATGACTTGAAGACAGTCCAGTATACTAAGTCAAAAATCAGTGTATTGATTTCACTTGTTATTGTTCAAGGGAATGAAATGACAGGGAAGCTTCTACAGTGTGATTTATACATAGCTCATCCATCTCTAGAAGTTGTGTAATGTCTAGTTTTGGTGTCAAAACCATGAATGTAACAGGTGAAGGGATATCTCCTAGAGCACAATCGTGTGTGTCTGAACTCAGACACTCACAGCACCGTGCGTGGAGTGGATGCTGTGAGGTGGACGTGGCTGTCTCTATACCAGTTCAGCTCAGTGAATGCTCATGGCCATTTCTGATCCCAAAGTTAGCAGAGCCCTGAAGTAAAGTTCTGAAAGTAGTTATAATGTGAGTGGAATCCACAGTCTAACACACCAGTTCATATTCATCTAAATGCCCGTGTTGTTCTTGACACTAGATACATTAGCTTGGTCTGTTCAGTACCACTTCCCTCCGTGCCTGTTCACAGCTCAGGGAGCTGTCACTTACACCACATGATTGTGTGTGTGTGTTGCCAAATCAAGAACACCAGCCTAACCAAGGGTACTTGAGCGCATGCTTAGGTCCCTCCCAGTTTACTGAAACGCTTTAAGTCCTTCCTCATTCCTGTTGCATATAAGGTCTTCTCAAAATAAAGCACATGGTAGATAAGGATTTCAAACTGGGACCTTGACAGGTACAGATAAGCACTCACGGTGGCTCAGATGAGTGCAGGGAGAACTTTCTGTAATACAGAAAGGAGGGGAAAGAAAGGACTGTGGGAAGTGCTTGCCAAGAATGTTTTGAGTGTAGATGTGTTTTCTGAGCTGACCCTGTTTCACATGTATGAAGGCTGTTTCTTAGAAGGGCAGGGAGTTTCCCTGTAGTGGAAAGTAGATTCTGTTAGTTTGGTTATTAGCAGACTGGGTTCTCCGATGCCACAAGGTTTGGTAATTTTTTTAAAATTCTATATGTTCTGCCCAATAAGTGCTTGAATGTTTTTCTTTTTACCCAGTGCTGGTCTGCGCTTTCAGTTCTGTCCTAGCAGGTTTACTCACTTCTGAAGTTGACTACAAAACTGAAATGGAAAATAATGGTAATATTAACCCATACGTAAGAGAGCAAGAAATGTCTTGCTATGTGGTGAGCATCCAGTTTTGTTCAACCATCCTTGGAAAGAAGTAGCTCTGTCATCCTTTACCTCTGTCCCTGCACTAATCCCTTGCATGACTCTTAAATGGCTTTCACAAAGCTAGAAGGATATTATTTTTAGCCAGGTTTTTTTTTTGTGAAAGCAGTATCTTTCTGGATTCATTTTTTGTGGCTTGGAAGCTGATGATGGGACTAGACATCTGTAGTGAAGCACATCTCAGTTCCAACTGCAGCTCAAGGCAGTCTGATAGAGGTGAGGAGGAGAATAAAGTCCTGGGTCCTGTGGGCAGGGAAGGTTCCTGTGGTTTCTCAGTCTCTTCTGCTGGAAACAGCTGGTTTGGATAGCTGTAGGAACTCCCAGGCTAAGCGAGACACCTTCCCCCTAACGCCCCACTTTTAACTGCAGCAAAGATGAGGCAGGACCAGCCTGAACTGCCACCTAGAGTGGATTTAGATTGCAGATGCAATTTCTTCCTACCTTGGTTCTTGCCTCATAAGAACTGTCTGCAGTGTTCCTGGGATGGCAGCTGCCTCCAGACTGCTTGTGGTGGGAGTGTCGGGGTGGGGCAGTAGCACACATTGCTAAGTTCTGCCTGGTCTTTAAGAAAAACTGTCCTCATGGCTCTCTGGCTGGACTCAGTCTGTGATAGAGACTCTCCTGACCTGTGTGCAAAGATCAGGTTGACTTCTTCCTCAGGAGTGTCTTCTGTTCAGCACCTCCAGAAAACAGCACCAGATCAGAAAGGCTGGCTCCAGTCTATTCTGCACAAGTCAGTTGTTCACAGTGGCTGAATGATACCTGTGGATTAAATCTGTTTGAACTTGCTTTGGCATTATCTCGATTCATTTGGCAATTTCTCTAGAAAAGGCTTATCTTACGAAGCAATCTCTGAGCAGAAACAAATGCTTTGAAAATGGAGGGAAGTATGGAGGAAGAGGAATTGTAATGATCCACACTTGCAGACTGGAAGTTGGGCATGTGGTATGCATAAGAAAAGGACCACTGTCTGTTTGTAAATTTATAGATTTAGGACTAGTGGGAGTAGTGAATATTTCAGGTCAAACTCAACCTGTAGCCACATGTTTATGAGCCTTGTTCAGCTGAAAAGACTTCCTTTCCCAGTGGGTCTTATGTAAGAGAAGAAGAAAGTTTCTTACTTCATTTTACTTTTTGCATATGTGCAACACATTTGTTTTTCTTAAAGGTGTATTCTGTTTTTGTAGGGCTTTCTTTTTTCTTAAATTTGTGCACTTGTACATGATAGGCTTGAACAGAGGTTCTATTTGACTTGGAAGGAGGGAGAACCACCTATTATTATCCAGTCTGTAGACATCTGTCCTTTGTGACAGTGTGTCTCTGTATATGATCAGAATTTGCACATCATAATGGAATTTAGCACATCTCCTGCAATTGATTCTGTATATATGTTGGCACAAAAAGCCAGCAGTGGTGTTTGAACTTACCCAGAGTTCCCAGGACAAGCTCTGCTGAGCAGGTTATCATTGACATAAAGATATGACTCTTCACTTTTCTGTCAAGCTCTGTGTGCTCCTCGCTTGGGTTGGATTCTGTGATGCACTGATTTGGAAGCAAGAAAGGAAGTGTCAGAGTAAGCCTTTGTGCTGCCTTTGCCTCTCTAAGACTGCCCGTCTGGTCACTGGTTTATGGTAAAACAGTTATTTCTGCTCATCTTCATGTAGTCAGCTTGGAGACCCTTCTCAGCACCGGAGGTCAGTAAAGGAGCTCAGCAGAGCCTGGAGTTGGGAGCTCTGTCTGTCTGTGTCTGCACACACTGACAGGAGCCCATGGTCTGTGGTGCCAGACAAGCCTCAGTCTCCACACAGGATTTCTGATCCTTATTGCATGCACAGAATTTTATCAGGGAAGTAGCTGATGTGAACCCCAGCTGTGTCCAGGTAAACTCCTGGATGTGACCAAGCTTGTGCAGATCCCACCTGCACAGAACTTGGGCTGCTACTCAAGTTCAGACGCTGAGAAAGCCCCGACCAGTGATCCAGCTGTGTGCCAGTAACAGATTTACAGCTATGAGTCAGCATGGGGGTACACAAATTTATCACCTGGTTTGTTCGGAAATAGGAACACCTAACAAAGAAGTCATATGACACACCAAATTATTTAGGGAATAGTTATGCTTAAAATGATATTTCCAGCCTAGAGTGTGTAATCTATCAGATGCTTGAGGGATCAACCTTTACCTTTCCCTTAAGGTTAAGATTTCTTATCCTTCTCTTCAGCTTATAGGGATTTTTTTTTTTTTACTGAAAGGAAAATGGTACTGAAAGCAGTCCTGGCTCTCTTTTACTGTTTTGGGGCTTGGAGAATGTATTGCCTGGACTGCTGCTGTGGTGAGAGGCACAGAGTGATATATAGATGACACCACCCAGTGATACTGACTCAGCCGGCTCTCAGACTTCCCTCCCTACTCATTTCTCACTCCCGTGGAGCAATCCCACACAGCTGGCGCTACCAGCAGCACAGGGTTGCCACAGCAGGCAAATCAGGGGGACAGAGGCTCTCTGAATCTGGAAACACACCTGCTCCAGAAGAAATGAGGCGTTTTTCCAAGACATAACTTGTGAGCACTTGTGCACAGAAGTGTTGTGAGCACTCTTGCGTCTTGGTGGGAGTCTGCACCCAGTCCAACTAGCACAACACGATTAGGAAACAGTTTGGCACTCTGGCTTGGCTTTTCCTGCAGCCAGTCCTCACTGGCATAGCCCCCAGAATCTAGGAGAGGATCAGTCCCAAGTTAAACTGGATAAACTCTGTGTTGCTTCTAAGGTGAGAGGACAGCTGTGAAGCACCAAAGTATAGAGGTTGTTGGAGAGGTCTTTTGCCTTAAGCTGGAGCTGCACAGAGCTCCTGTGCCACGTACAGATCCCAGAGGCATGTCCCAGCCAGCTGTACTCCCACTGTACACGCTCCAAGGACCATGAAGTAATCATTGGTGCCTGAACCTCTGCTAGGTGACAGTCACCTGTTCTGTGGCTGCGCTCAATGTCTACATTGTAAACCTGCTTTTTGCACGACGTGTTTAAACTGAACCCCGGAGCACTGTTGATTTGAAAACACAGACTTTAGCTTAGGCCCTGCGCTCTCTGGGTGTGAGTGTAGCACAGCCCAGGCTGATCATAGATGTCTGATGTTCATCCTTCTCTAAGTGCAGCACACCTATAAGTCTGAGCTCTTGGGGCTGTAGGTAGATGGAAGATCCAAATCTTAGTGGGCTTATGCATCTGAGCTCAAGACTGTTCATAAAGTTAAGATATGGTTCTCATTTCTGTAGGTATTCTAAAGTGAACAGAGGCCAGGTCTCTCATTCGTTTTCTGCCTAGTGAGAGAATCTGTTTTGTGTGCATCTTGGGGAAGCAAAGAGGAGTCACAGGACACTTCAGCAGAGTAAGGAATCCTGCTTTGATCGGGACTATGGAGTGCCTCTGATAGGATGATTAGTAGTTATCCCACATGGAAGAGATCTACTAGCAGAAGCTGTGAGCTCCTCTTTAGAGCAGTAATTATCGTAGCACTGAGGAATGCTGCTGGGATGCAGCAGATCCAGACTCTGATCTGGTCTGGTCTGATCTGATGCTGCCAGAACCTGTCATTGACCCCAGTGTTCAGCATGCAGCCAGGAGCCTTGGGGCTGAGGCCTTGGGAATCTTCAGAAGCCTTTTGCAAGTAAGTTTAGCAGGGCAGGTAAGCACCTTCCTGCCCAGTTCTACTCTCCTTGTGTGCTTCTAAAACGTGGGTTTGTTGATGTATCAAAGAACTTTTGCTTTTGTTTGAAGCAATCTAAATTTGGAAAGGAAATCTTGAGCTCCTCATTGCTGCTCTGTGTGCATTATTGTTGAGGCCTGCAGGTTCCAGTGTTGTTTTATTTTTAGTTATTAATGATTTTGAATAAACTGGAGACAAGAAATAATTAATATGTTTTACAGATTGAAAACTTTAGCCAGGCATCACCACTAAAATATATTGATGGGGAGGTAAATGGTTCTGTCAGGAAGTGCAGTCATGAGGAGATGTGTCCGTGCCCCTTATGCTTCCTTCAGAGCATTCTGAGAACCTCTCCACACGTGATTCCTACCCATGCTTAAAGCATGGGGAATTTTCTAGCAACATTTTTTTGTCTTTCAGAGCAGTGTTTTCCTTTTACCTCTAGAGTAAGCTAGAGGACTAAATCCTGCTTTAGGATACAGTTACATAGCTTCTCTGAAATAAGCTAAAATAGTGAGATTTTGTTGTTTAAAGCTTCCTGAGTTTTTCAGATATCTCCTTCTTAGAAACTGTTCTTCATCTGCCAAGCAAAACATTTCAGCTTACAGGCCTTTTGTCTTTCTCACCAAAACTGATACTTTCCACAAAGTAAAACATTTCTTATGAAGCCTTCTAACTTTAATTTCCCATAATTTCTATAGAGACAGTGCTGAGTGCCTCAGACCAGCATCAGCCAGTAGTTTTCAAATTTCAGAGTGCAGATCAGATGCAGTGTTTTCTCCTGATTTTAGTGAATTCTGTAAGCTATGCCTTTGACTATCCTCCCTTGTTTTAAGGAAACAATTGACTAAAATTCACAAGTATTGTTCTAAGGAGACTGATCTCTTTGGGGAGGTCTGCACAGGGCTTCAGCCTTCTCCCTTTGGAAGAAGAAAGGTTTCAGGTTTTTCTTTCTCCTTTTCCTGTGAAACAGAAGGATGTGTGGAAGAGCTCTGGAAGAGCCAGTGTGAGCACAAACACCAAAAACTTAGCATTTGTTCACACAACTAAGCTGGGAGAAACCCCAGAGTAGATCTCAAAGGGCTTGTTGTCCCCATTCGCATTCAGACAGAATATTATATGTGTTGAAACTGGTTTGGTCTTGCTTTGTGGGTCAAGTGTAATATCTGTGGAACCACTGGCTGTCTGCTGAAGCCCTGGTTTAGGCAGTGTTTTATTGGTGGCATTTTGTCTGGGTATAATGAGGCAGAGTTTCTGTAGGATACCTCTCGGTGCACCCTAAATTCCTGGGCCACCGGCAGTCATGGCTAGGGACTTGAGTGGAATCTGTGGAAACTCAGGTTTGGAAGGAAAAGGAAGAGCTACTCTGGTCTGGGTCTTTAGTTATTGCACTGAAACACTGCCTAGGTTTGTGCTGAGATGGCATTTATAGGAAATACAATCCTGCTTTGGGAGAAGATGTTTTCTGTAATGATGTTGAAGGTACCTCTGTAGCAGTAATTACCTCTTTACCTCTAACCAAGTGGGCCTTATCAGTTCTCACCTGCCAGTCTGTAACTGGAGGTGTAGCTAACCTAGCAAGAGCTAGCTGAACACTTCTGCTAGGGTGACACTAGTATTTAGTTTTTGATTCTTACGGAAACTAAATCTACAATACTATTCTGCTGCCAAGGCAGGTTCCAGTTCTGCTGATGTGTTCTTTCCCTATTTTTTCCTACTGTGCTATTCAAATTGCCTCAGTTGCCAAGAATAACTAGTTTGGGGTTTGAGGCAAAGATCTTTGAAGTTAATGGACACCTCAAATGTAAGATTTCAAATTGAAGGTAGGAGAGTCCATTTCTTCAGTGGAGTGAGCAGTGAGTGTGTTGGCAGCAGATGCAGTGGTTGAGCTGGAGTCTGTGGCAGTGTCAGGGTGCTCCCTGCAGCTCCTCTCTGTGGTCCAGTCCAACTGCCTTTTGCCATGTTCTCTAATGAAGGGGCAGATCGTGCCTGTAGCATTTTATTAACAGATTTTTCAGCGTCCTTTTGAACTGTTGTGCCAAAACAGGATATTTTTCTCATTGTTAGACTACTGCTGTGTGTCAGAAGAGCTTTGAGCCTGCTGGGAAGTTTACAGAGACACTCATGCTTGTTTCTGGCTGCCTTCATTCTGCTAACTTAGCCAGGACTGGCTAAATCTTCTACTAGGCTTAACTTGCATCCTCTTTTCAGCTCTCTTAATGCAAAATGCTTCTGGTTCTTCATCTTTCCTAGGCAGGACTCCACGATGTACCTTCAGCCCAGTGACTCCTGCCTGTCTGTATCCCGCGGTGTCTCTGGCTGCTCAGCTCTACCTCAGCACAAGGCTTCGTCCTCTGGCCTGAGCACTGTGACAGCCTCTCTGAGGCCCCACAGCCATGGCCTGACTCAGCAATTTTGCACAGTTCTGGCTTGATCTTTCCTGCAGCTGAAAGACCAAGTTGCAGGGGGAACGGGAAACAAATGAGGAAACGCATGGTCTGATCCCTGCCTCTCCCTTTCACTCCTCATGGATCCGCTACATAAATAGGCTGGCTCAGCCTTTTTGGTCTTCCTGTGTTCCTGACAAGAGGTCTCTTTCATTCCAGGCATGGCCCCTTTATACTGCAAAGGATAAAGTGTCCACATACAAACTGTATTTTGCAGGGCAAGTTAGTGGCATGGTCTGTGGCAGCTTTCCTGACAGAGCCTTAGTAGTGTGGGAACAGCATCAGTGAGCTCTGAAAGTCTCTGCATTGCTAGAATTCTTTAGAGTCCTTCTGAGTGCTGAGCCTTCAGCCTCTTCATGCTCTGAAATTTATCTAACCTCAAACTCTGGGCAGAGGACATTGGGAAAGTTGGAGAGCCACCCTGGTGCACGAGAGGTTTTGAAATTTATCACTGAGAAACAGTCATTTCTTGGGGAAAAATTAACTCTGAGTTTTTCCTCTAAGAAGCCCTGTTTGGAGGGAGAGTGCAGTGTGGTTCCCAAGCTGCTGTACAGGCAGTTGCCAGGTTGTCTAAGGATCAGACTTTCCCCAGTGCGTGACCCTGCTGCCCTTAAATGAGAGGCATTCTGGGAAAGGCACTTTACAAGTTAACCTGCATGGCAGCAGTTGTGAGACCCACCAAGGAGAGGGCTGAGTTTCACAGTGTTAGTTTCTGAAGTGTTCAGGTAGTCTAACAATTTCCCCCTTCCCAATCCCAGTATTACTGACTGCAAACAGGTCGAAGCTTCTGTGAGGTCAGGGCAGATAACACAGCACAGTTTTGCTTTGATCTTATGTAGCTGCACCAGAGTCACATTTAATTACTTTGAAAGCCTTCCTATGAGCAATAGATTCTCTTCCCCCAAGTGGGATGGACTCTATTCTATGGAGTACAAAAGTCTGTGTTTTCTTCAGTAAGTTCTTAGTTTCATGGAAAAGTTTAAATTGGGTAATACTCGTTTGAACTTCAGGGCAACTCTAGATTTATACTTAGCTCCCATAAAATGTTAATTTTATGTCCATATTTCTTCTTAGATTTGAGGTAAGAAATAGAGCTCTTTTCCTCAGATGTTGAAAGACATGGAGAATCTGCTGTGAGCTGTGTTCCCTTCTCTCAAAGCACGTATCATTTGTGGCAAGGTAGTCATTACATTCTTATAATGTGTTTTCCAACTATTGTTTAACCATAAAACATATAATTCATGGCACAGCAGATACACAGCTCTAAAGCTAATGGTCTTGCAAAGTTTTATAGTACTCCCTACTCGGTACTGTTGTCATTACCAGCCTGATTGCTAACACCAGTGCCCTCAGCAGCCTTGATGAAAAAGACTGCTGGTTCTAGCCCTGAGGCCGTTCTGAGCCTTACCTGTTGTCTGCTGCTCATCAGGAAAAGATGCAGCAACTACTCTCTAACCATTTTGCCTAGGAGATGAGGTACTTTTTTTACAGGTGCCCAAATGCTACCTGTCAGGACAACCAGTACTCTCACTGTCACTTTTAATGCCCAAAGGCAGAATGAGGGAATAACCTCCAGAGTAGACAGAATCACACAGGTAGAGATCACCACAGCTCTGTGCAGATAAAGGTACCTTCTTCTAAATTATTTTCTCATGTTCCAATGGGCTTCTGCTTGCCATCTGCCCTTTACACAGTTGTCATATCATTGTGTGTTCTTTCAGAGACAATTTAATTAGGTCTTCTTTCAGTAGGTTTTAATCAAGTGTTATGGGGTTACTGGTAAATTATTTACAGCCGTATCACTTGATGGAACACTTGGTCTGCTAAAGGTATCGTGTAAGTGACATCTGTAGCAAAGAGTGCAGTTGGCTTTGACTGAGGGACCCCAGTTATGTTCCTTGGGGTTGTCCAGTTGACATCAGACAAATGTCAGGTTATGTGAGCCCACTTTTCTTCACAGGAGTAGAAACTGAATGTGACTGTGCTGAAAACAAAGGAGTTGAAGCAGTTTAAAACTAGGGTAAGAGCTGAATTTAGCTCTAGTCTCTGCTGGCTCAGTTCTTTTATAAGTGCCTTTTGAGGCTGAATACCTTAAACAGCATGGCCTTGACCCTCACTTGAAACTCCAGCTATTTCAACACAAGTACTATTGTACCATCTTCAGACTAGATCTGATGTTATAATAAGTGTGTTTTGAATGGACAAGGGAGTAAAAAACAACACTTAAATAGCAAAGGATAATAAACTGAGAAAGTGGATATTATTAGAATATAGAAGTATTCTCTCTGCCTTATTTCACCTCTCCCTTAGGGTGGTGAAAGTTTTACGGCTATAAGGTATCCTTTCTTTTTTCAGCTTGGTGATTGCATGTTTTGGCAACATTGCTTTTTTTCCAGTTCAGCTTCTATTCAGTGTGAGAAAGTCCCAGCATAGGAGGGTACCAGCCTGCCTCCACCCAAGTACACCTGGAATTTTACAGCAATAACCATTCAGCTCTTTCATAGCATCCAGAACCAGCACTTAAGGAGTCTCTCTGAATTTTTAAGTGTTTTAAGTGTTTCCATCCTGAGACTGGAACTGCATGTAGGAAAGAGACTCTACCATTACCCAACCCGTGTGTTCTTTCAGTGGGAAAGTGCAGTTGTTTGACTTCAGGAAATGATGTTCAGAGAGGTCCTGGAAACCCCCCAAGAGACCAACACAATTTAGCAGGTCAGTGTATCTCGTTGGAGATCATCGTTTGTCATGAGCCTTTTGTGAAAGGCAAGACTAATTTACAATCTTATTGTGTAGAAATCCTGGATGTGTCAGCATGCTTTGAAAGGCTCCTCAGGAGGAACAATCAGGGTGAGAAGTTGCGTACTCTACGGTTCCCCCTGCAATAAAAGGGAGGACTGCATATACTCAACCCATGCTCTTTGATCCTTCCTCATTCTCCAGAATGACCAAAGACAAGTAGGGAGTTTGTAATGTTGGCAAGTGAAAGCTGAGCACATTACAGGCTCACTGAGAGGAACTGAAAGCAGTCTGCCTATTCATGAGAAGTTTCTACTAGCCATGGTTTTCTAACTTCTCTTGGCAAGTAGTTAGGACAGACATATTTCAGGGAAAGTGCTTATGGTCTCGATTTTATTTAGTTTGGGACTGGACAGTTTGGAACTTGGGACTGGAAGGGACTTAACTGCACCTGTATTGTGCTGTCGTTCTCACATAGCTGTTGCTGGGAGACAAAGGGAGCCTTAGCGTTGCTTATCTGGATTGAATATCTGGAGCACACTCCTGACAGGTTATCTGCTCGTCTCAAGGTTCAAGTTCAAGTGAAACTATATAGTAGTTGGCTTTACAGACTAGTCCCTCTACTGTCAGCTGCTGTGGAACCCAGAAGTGTTTTTCTCTCTCTGTCTCCCACTGCTGTTGGTTTCATATAGGTCATCCCTGGTCTGAAGCTTTGTGCAGCTGTAGGAGGGCCTTTGCCTTTGTGGCAGACGCATGTGCTGCTCCCTGTCACTGAGCCTTCCCCTCCCCTAGGCTTGGCTATCACTTATGCAACATGAGCTAACCCAGAGTGGCTGGGAACTGATGGCCCAGAGTTCATTTCCAGTTATTATTGTAGTACAGTCAGGCTGGATCGAGGTACTCATTTCCAGCACAGAACATATACCCTTTGAAAACATAAACAGCTTCAGGTCAGTTTTGCTTAGCTTCATACACAAAGGTTTCAGCTAAACAGGAAAAGCAGGCCGAGAGTCAAGGAACTGCAAGATGCTGGTTCAGGAGTCATCCACACTGAACTGTTCATCGGTCATCCATACTGAACTGCTCAGCATCCATACTGAACTAAGTAAGGTTCCTTTCAGTAGAAAAAGACATACATGGAGGACTAAGCTCTAAACTAGCATTGGAAGCTCCCCTTTTTAGAGCTGTGTTGAGTACAGTTCTTAGTTTTGCCTCAGTGTGTGTTTGAACTCTTGGCTAGGGTAGAGCTGAATAAAACAAGTGCAGAATGACCATGCTGGGCTGGCCCTCAGAATGCCCTGGGCCTGGCAGAGGTGGCTGTTCTGCCTTGCATGGGCTGAGCAGTCACAACCCTGCTCTGGTATGCGAGTGCAGCTACCCTGGGGTTCAGGCATCCAAGCCACTGCTAACCCAGGTAGTCATCCTCACTGCAATGCCTTTTTTCTGATTATCTAGGATACTACGAGAAGTCCTTCATTGACAGGATTACCCAAGGCTATAGCTTTGAAGGCAGGCACATTCAGAAGTTGTTGGCGTGGTCTCCTAGACTGAAGATTAAAGAGGCTGAACTATGTGAATCATTATCCTAAGAGTATGAACTTGTAGTGTTGGGGTACCATCTCTGGTGTTTGTGCAGACCCAACAGCAGCAATTCATATGTCACAATAGCCAGGACGGAGAGCTGAGTTAGTAGCAGCAAAGCCTCCCGCAACTGTGCTTTGCTGCATGCTAATACAACCTTTTGTTTAGATTTGAGGCTGAAAAGACACTTTGCACACCTGCACTTGGATATGAGACAAACTTGTGGTGATTGGCTCTGACTGCCTGCTCCAGCTGGTAATCAGTGTGCTGGGGCTTAGGCAGCTCATGAGCAAATTGGTGTCATAGGCTGTTAAATTCAGAGTTTAGCAGGGCAGTGCAGCCAGTGGGGAAGGGGGGGCCTCTGAGCTGGACAAACAGGTCACGCAGGTTTCCACACACTTTGTCTTGTGGGAGTAGAGCACCCAGGCCCAGGAGCTGGATGCTTTCAGGCAGGAGCAGCACCAGCACTTGGTAAGATCAAAGTTTAGCAGAGTTGAAGCTCCATCAAGTACTAGAGTGTTTGAGCTTAGTCTAGCAAGAATCCATCCGATTAGTCACTAATTTGACTTCTTTGCTTTTTTTAGTAATTAAGTTCCTCCTACAAAGCATCACTGATGTAATGAAATGTTTCTAACCCAAGATTAACAGCTTCACTTTGGTCCTTGGTATAGTCTTTCCTTTAGGGAGACACCAGCTTGGATATCATGATCTGACCATTTGTGCCCTCTTCAGGGAACAGAGGCCACATCCTGCTTTGTCTCTGTAGAGGTGACTCCTCCACTCCTGCTCTTCCTGTTCCCTCACTCTCTCAGTCTGTGGCCCTGCAGAGTAGCAGGGAAGTAGGAAGGAAGAGCTAGTCCAGTACAAAACCTCATTCAACACACAGTCAAAGACACCCAGCAACTGAACAGCAGTTTTATAGCAAAGTAAAACACAGAGCTCACCTCAGTAACTTCAAAACAAAATCAGGAAAAAGGCCATAAATAAAGCCTTTCTGCAACATCATCATCTGCTTCACACCCTTCTGCCACATCCCATGTTTAACCCAAACTTCTTCAAACTCCTTCGCTCTCATTGCGATAGCACTGACTCCACCAGTGGTATGGTCCTGTGCTTTCAGAGAGGGTTTTCTACCTGTAATCCACTGCAGGGAAGTCCCTCCTCTGGGTTTGGGTGATTTGCTATCCAGAATGCTCTACTCCCTTGTTCTGAATTGCATAGCAGTAAATTGCTCAGACTGTGTTCAATCTCAGGAAATCAGTAAAGTGATACAGTAGGAGTGTGGGTACTTCTACACTAGGAAATCAGGAGTGTTTGGAGAAGCGATACTGAAGCCGAGGATACCTCAGGCATAATTGGAAAAACTGGATAAATTCACAATGCTGTGGTGATTGTCCTGTAGCCTAACTGGGAGATGAGATTACTTGTAGTGTTGCATGAGAGTAGGTTTAGGAATACTGGGACTGCTCTCCTGATGGGAGGCACGTCTGAGACCTCCTGGGGTGTCTGTTCCCTTGCCTTTGCTTTCTCTTGGAAGTCAGGGATGCTGCCCAGAGGTTTGCCTGAGACAGATGTTCCTGATTTTGTGAGAGCATGGGACTGCAGAGAGAGGGGGCATTGGACTGATGCTGGGTGGGTTTACATGTTTGTTTGCTGAGAAGGAAGGAGAGCTGACCAGGGAAGCAAACTCTGTGTGATTGCCCCTGACAAATGGCATCCCCAGTCCTGGAGGGAAGATAAAGAAAGCTCCTACAGTCCACTGACTCCATTTTACTTTTTAACTGTTTTAGGAGTCTCTGCTAGAGCTGAGCTGTGAGTGACCTGCTTGACTTGGCAGCTGAATCTCAGTTACATGCACAGATTTTTCAGTCTTGTACTTTGTGCCCCAGTGACTGTTCACAGCACTCTGGGAGCATTCTCCAAAACTGATGAGCAAACTGAAAATCTCTGATCTGACTGCATGGCAGAACATACCAAAGCTTTTCTTTTTTCCTCTGAAAATCTGAACTAAGGAAGCTTGCATTACAGGTTCAAAGCATTTTGAACAGAGTGGGGTTTAGTGTATTTTGTTCTTCCTGACAATCCCAAAATGCAATCTCATAGCAGCTTGTTAAAAAATAAAGCAGTTTTGCTGTTTTAAAAGAGAGTATGTGGCAGGTTGCCACATTCCAGTTAGGCAATTTCCTATAGTTGACATATTTTTTTAAAAAAAGGCATGTTTTTTTCAGCCATGTCCCTCCTCTGTTTTCATTGCAAGAAGCAAACCCCCTTCCCCGTATTAATACTTGAGCAAACTCCACTTTCTGAGTCTCATCCTGAGAAGACAACACAGAGCCTTGGCACTGGGGACGGTAGTGTATGTAAGAACTCTGGCTTTTTTCGAAATTGCATTTTCTTTCATGGGGCTGGTACATTTGCCCTTTTTTATTGCAGCCAACCCCAAAAGCAACACAGTAGTAGAATGTTTGGGAATCCTGCCCTTACAGATACCAGCTTGTGGCAGAGGAATGAGTGGATGATTGTTGAGCCACGCGCTGCTGGGTCTGATGCCTTTACAGGTTGAAGCAGTGAGGCTTACTCTAAATGCCATGTTCCTCCTCCCTGGAGAAGGGGGGAGCAGGAGGTGCTTTGCTGAATTCTGTGGGTGGCTGCGTGTCCTGCAAAATTGGGCTTTGGCAGGTGCATGTAAAAACTGAGTAACTGGTTTAAGAGCATCTGCTGAGTAATCGAAAAGGAAGACCGGGCAAGTCCTCAAGGTAGTGACTAATGCTACAGCTTCCTATTTTCAGGTGACTGTGCTCAGTCCTCTCCCTTTCTCTTCTCAATCAGAAGAAAATGATTGGCAGCGGCAGTTTTGTAGGGGCAAGACTGGACATGCAGGGTTCTTGCAGGCAGGCCGTGGAAATGGGCTCCAGAGCGTGGAACACCAGGCTGGGGAGCAGCCAAACTGCTTGTAGGGAGCTCCCAAATGCCTGTGTTTGTAACCTAACTGAGCACAAGGCTCTAATGCCAGCTGTACGGGTGGGGTAACAGGCAGCACGGACAGGACCTAATCCAGCATTCTGGGAAATCAGGGCATCTGGAAGTTTTAGATAATTTTAATGTTCCTGGAATCAGATCATGGCTGGAAAACTAATGATGATCTGCTGCTTATTACTTGCGCTTTAAAGATTATACTGTAAACAATCTAGTTGAATTCATAAATTCCCTTCACAAAACACAAAAGAGAAATAAGACTATGAAGGGAGGATGGAGGGAGAGAGTTTATTGTTTAAGACATTGGATTCAGAAGCTGATTCTAAAGCAAGACTGGTGACACTTAGGGAATTTTGTTCACTCATCCCATGATGGCTGAGCAGATACAAGTTTTGTATCTGTGGAAATCCTCAGACCAGCTGAGCTGTGGAAGGAGAGCTGATGTGCTCTATTTTCAAACAAACCAAGTATTAGGAAAGCTAAAGTGGGCACTGACTTTGTGCCTATGAGACAGGTAAGAAACTCTGCAGCACTGCTGGATCCCTTAACCATTTACAGGCCTTGACTGTGTTTCTGGCCTTGTTACTCTGGAGGAGTGTTGTAGAAAGAGTTACTCCTAGTAGTGTTTTATATCACACCTGACAGGAGGGGTAGTAGAGTACCAGTGGTATTTAGAGTGTTCCACTGCACAGGTATGGCATTGCAGTTTTCTAAAGCATCCTTGGGAATTCAGGATTGTCAGTGATGCCTAACTTATGCATGTTCCTTTGGGAAAGATCAAGATGAAGCACAGTAAATGAAAGGAGCCTGACAAAAGCATGAGTGATCTTTGTATTCTGATGAAGAGCTGTTTGGCTGCAGTGAAAAATCTCAACTCTTAGGGCAGGAATTTGTATCCAGCACTCAGAACTGTCAGTTCGCAGGCACAGAAATACAACACAGAATCCCTTTGTGTTGCCCTTGCTCCTTAGGAGGGGAGTATTTCCATGACAGAGTAGCACACAGGCTGTTACAATGGCTTTTTCTTTTCTCCTAAGCAGTTATGTTTTTGTGTTGGTTCTGTTGCTGTGGCTCAGGGCAGAGAGTCCCTCCTGCTCTGAGGAGGGGGAGCTGAAACCCTGAACCTAAGCACATATAATGCAACGGGGTGGTGAAGAAATGTTCTGAAGAGTGTTTCCTAAAGAGCCTGTAGAGCATGAAAAATGAAAGGTATAAAGCAGAGAAAGGGCATGAAGGCAAATAAGTGTGTAAATCGCTTTGCAGAAATAGGACTCTTTTCTGCATTGTGGAAGTGATGGCAAATGTGAGAACTTTTTTGCTCCAAAGGCCTTTTCCAATCCCTAACTAGAGTGAAAAGTTAGGCTCAGATTTTTCACAAATTCTGCATAAAGTAATTTTTGGACACACAAGAAAAATGCTTAAACTCTGATCCTGTACATTTCCTTCCATTGTACATTAATGCAGAAGTGAAGTATTTTTAAATGCAGGTTTTTATTAGAAAAATATGTTTTGAGAGCTTCAGTTTGGTTTCACAGAATGCTCTGAAAATGAGAAACTTGTCTAAATCATTTTCATGGAAAAGTCTTGGTTTTAGAAAACTATGACAATAAACTTGTCTTAAACAAAAGCAAAGAAAACCCAATCCCCACCTCCTGTTCTGCTCAGGCACAGAGACAAATGTGCCGTGGGAAGTTTATGTGGAAATTCACAAAAGTAATGGATATTGTATCTGCCTGAAAGATGCTGAGCTTGGAATTTGTTATCTTTGTATTTGTGGTCTTTTTTCAAGTGTTGATTAAAATCTTTCCAGGCCGCTGTATGATGCGAAGTAGCTGTTGCAGAACTGGCTGGTTTATGGCTGCTTAGCAGTTCCCTCTGTATTTTTTCTCATATAACTATTACTGGGTCAGCAACTGTATTTTCCTCTACTTCATAAGTGGGCACAATATGGTTTAGCTGAAAGTCTCAGAGTCACAAGAAAAAAATGTTCTGTGGGGTGGGAATCTGGGTTCAGGTGTCTCCGCTACAAATCCTGTGTTTGTACTTGAGCTAACGATAGAAACCCCACGTGGTTGCCATGGGCAAATGTGAACCAGTAAGAGAGAGCCCCAAAGAGATTTTTGGAAAAACAAAATGTGAGCAGTGAGCCATGGCAGCTTTCTCATGCAGTGTCTGTGAAAAGAGAAATGTGACCCCAGTCCTTGCCAAAATAGCTCCATTCTTTCTAGCAGAAAGCCAATAATTTGGAGCATTTCACAGAATAAGGTTTCTTAGCAAAGATTTCCCAGGGCGCAGAGACAGAACGTCTTCAGCTCCAAGACCTGCAACCTACTCCTACAGAGAGTTAACATTTTTCT
The DNA here is from genome assembly GCA_013396755.1 of Sclerurus mexicanus. Taxonomy (NCBI): domain Eukaryota; kingdom Metazoa; phylum Chordata; class Aves; order Passeriformes; family Furnariidae; genus Sclerurus; species Sclerurus mexicanus. Next base: position 522,830 of record VWZF01001080.1, read on the forward strand.
GTATAAACCTCTTCCCCAAAGCCCAGCCCAGCAGCAGTCTGCAGAACTGTGTATGTCAGAGGGAGGAGAGGAAGGTGGAACTCCTGAAGTGCTCAAATAATTGAGTCAAACAAGCAGAGGATTTGATTTTGTTGTGTTTTGTTTCCTTCCTTTGGTCTGCTAATAAGCCCAAGTGCTGCAGGGAACAAGCTGCTAATCTGTCTCATTCCCCAGCCAGTACATGAGGGAATGGAAGAGACTGGAGGTTTGTGCATGGATTTTATTGAGGCTACAGAAATAGAAATGTGTAAGACAAAAGGGAGATGGTTGGGAAGGCAAAAGGAAGAGAAATGTGAAAAACCCTTTGGGATTAGGGACAGCATCCTGGGCAGTAAACTGCTCCATTAAAGGAGCTTGGTTCTTTCAGGGGCCTTTCAGTTCTGTCAGAACAGACAAGGAGCATTCAGGCCAGGCTGAAGGTGTTCCCCTCGGGCCTCACTGCCTGTGAGAGCTGTGGGTGCTCAGGACCTTGCAGAACAAGGCTTGCAATGAGGAAGGGGAAGTGCAGGAATATGACGGGGACCTACAATTAGTCATTCCCTTCCTGACCTTGCCAAAGGAAATGTCTGGCTTTATATTCTCTGCCGTAAACTCTCCTACTTTATTTGAGCTGTAAGTTTGCACATGCACAGATTGTTGGTGTCTTTATTTCCACCTCCCCTGCCATCAGTCACATGTACCTGAGAGTTCTTTTACAGGTGTGTGAGAATTAGTGGAGGATATTCTCTCTAAAGGCACTTTAACTTTTGAATTTTGCAGAACCCGTGAGTTGTAGCACAGCTTCCATCCCCAGAGTATGGTCTAGTCCTTTCCAGATTCTGAACCTTTCATAGTCTTTCTCCTTGTCACTTGCTGCCTTCTGGCTGCAGTCACTGTGAAGGCCCACAGGGGATGGGGACTAGTTGTTTTCTTCATGGGAGGAGAGATACAGTGGGTTTGTGAAGATACTGGATAATTATAGTTGTAGAGAGAGGCATAGTATTGATGTTATCTTTGGGCTGCATTCACCTCTCTAGAACTTCATGGGCTACAGCAGGGAAGTTGGACAAGTAATTGTTTACCTGCAGTACTTTCAGAAGCCTGTGTGGTATTGGGATCTGAGCACCTGACAGACTTGTAGTACAGGGTACACTCTAAATAACCAGGAACAGCCTTGCCCACACTCAGATGCAGATCCACCCAAGTATGTCAACTCCTTACGTGCTGATGAGGGCTCAGGGAATTCAGCCTGCAGGGCTTTGCAAGGAGCCTGCAAGAAATAAGAAAGATCTGAGCCTATATTTCCCCAGCTGTCAAGAAAGATGTATGCAGAGTTGATCTTTGCTTGGGGCAGGGACATGGAAGTCTTTGATTTCCTGAGGCTCTCCAGATTTCTGTCCGCCGTTATGATGCAGGTCAGTGTCTCAAACGATGCAGAATCCCTGGAAGGGATCTCAGAAGATCCTTTCTGGTGTCTTGACAAAGGGAGAAGCTTCTCCCTAGGTGTTTTCTGACAGATGTGTGTTAACTATTGTTGAAGACCTTGGCTGAGGGCCAAGACTGTTGAACTGGGCTTTGTGAAGCCTGAGCTGTTGAGGACCAGTTTCTGGACTGACTCTGTGATGGTCACCAGTTTGTTTGAGCTGTTGGAGATTTGGCTGCATGTGACCAGGTACAGGATCTGGGGACTCCACAGAAGAAATCCAGTGAGTGAGACAAGAGGTGAGCTGTGCTTGGACAGAAGTATTCTTCACAGCAGGGTAAATCCATGAGTCTGCTAAATGGCCATGCATGAATTTCATGAGGGATGGGAAGCCTCAACAGGTCTGTAGGTCAGTATAGACTTGGTGCAAGAGGAGGTTCCTGTGCCTCGAAGGGAAATGCAGCTAAGCCCAATGAAGCACGGCCGAGGTGAAGAAGCTCACTGAGCACTGGAGAGCTGTGAGATGAGAGCAGGCAGAGCTGCAGATCTGATGTGGCAGCAGCAGGGCTGTGCTCAGCAAATGGCAGGTACAGTTCTGAGTCTGGCAGAATGCTCTCAGTCATTCTGTTGCAGTTGCAAATCCTCAGGTTGTAAACGAAGGGGGAGGACTTTCATTTTTAGTATTCAATGTGTGTGAAATCTCTGATATTTAGCAGAGGACTGTTCCAAGCTGCGTTAGGCTTGGATGCCTCACTAGGATGAAATCTTTGAAGAGAATCATGTTATCAGGCACAGGGAACTCCTTGATTGTGCAGTTTCATCCTCCCACTCTTAGCTGGAAAGACCTCGACTGAATGTTTACAGCCTCAGTTCCTGAGAGTGTGAAAAAGAGAGGAGGGGAGAGAAAAGGAGTGGTATGTGGCCTCCAAGTGACCCAGAAATGATGCTGTCTGCATCATCTGACAAAGCAGAAATAACATACTGTAGTGTTTGGGCAGTGGCTATTGTGTCAGCCTCAGGCATGACTGAGAGTTCAAAGGAAAATCCACCCATCTGGTGTTCCATTTCTCCCTACCCCTCTAGCTCTCTGTGCTTGTAGTTACTAATTTCTCTTAAGGCTTCCCCCCTCCCGCATACCTTGCCTGTACACTTTTCTGCTGGCTTCTGCTGGGTCCTGTTTTGCAGGGTTTGTTTAGCAATGCATTGAGAAACTATTTCCTTTTCTGTTATAAGCAAACCCGAGGTCCCTCAGCAGTGCAGTTGCTCTGGGCGGAAGCCGCTGCAAATGGGGCTGGTGCTGAGACTCCCTCACAGCCCCTGAGCCGTGAGGGTGGGATTTGCAGAATGGAACTGCCAGCCAGGTGCTTGTTCCCATCCCTGTCATCCTTTTGACATCCACTGCTTTTCAGAAGCTCTGCTGCAGTCCCTGCTGCTGTGAGCCACTGGTTAGAGCAGAGTGCTGAAAGGGCTTTCATGGCCTGTTTTTAGAGCTGCTCCTTTGTTTTTTGCAAATTATTTTTAATCCTTCTTCCTCTTTCCTATTTTTAACAAGGTGCTACCACACAGGGTCCTGTGAGTGTGTTAATGTTACTGAGGTGTTAGTGGCATTCAAATCAGCGGCGCTGTTGTGTAGCCTGTCCTGTTCTGGGGGACTGTGCCTGTGGTGCAGCACAGCAGACACCTCCATACCTGGTGCCTGTGATTGCACCTGTATAATCGGTGGAGAGGAAACAGACCCAAGGAAGCAAATACTCTGGCTACTGTTTTAGCCCAGCTAGAACCAGAAGCCAGGCATCACATTTTGGACAGGAGTCCTGCTCAGTGCCATGATTCTTGCTGGATGAGTCAGCTGGGTTCAAGTAAGAGAACTTGAATTCCACAGGCTGCAGGTCAGTGTCTGATGTGTAAGCGAGCCCCTTTTCTCAGGTACCACCTCAAATAAATAAATGAGTCTGCTGCCATTTATTTCTCTGTAATTCTTTATCTGATACCTTGGTCATGCTCATGGCCACAATATCATCCTTTAGCCTCAGTTCTGTGGTTTTTGAGGGCAAAGGCACGTGGGTGGCAAACTAATTTTTTTTAGGATACAAATAATTCCTCGAAATGAAATGTGTTTTGCATAGCTTCTTATTATTTTAGGTTATGCATTTTGCACCTGTGCAGCTCCTGTGCTTGCCTTGGACAGAGCTGTTTGAATTCCGTGCTGACTTCAAAGTAGCGTGGAAGTTTGTGAGATTATAAGACTCTCCAGTGGAATCCTGCATTATCTGGGTGTTCCTAATAGAAGCACAGATGGGAAGAATGGTTTTCTGTGTGATTGAACAAAATGTTCTATGAAAAAGATCGGATTGGATTGGATTTCACTGCAAAATGAGCATGTTATGTGAAAAGGGTACAGACCCACTCTCTCCATTTCACCAAGCAGATTTGGGTTTAAAGCAGTCAAAATCAGGTACTGGTTCAGTTCTCCCTTACTGGAAAGGGAACAGTCCACACCGTGTAAGGTATCTTTATACCTACACACACAATGAATGAGTTCTTTGAACACGGGGGAAATGAGAATTTCTGAGCCTGCAGTTGGTGTTTGTTGATGCTGCGATCAGATGCTGATAACAATCAAGATAGCCGGGGGCATTCAGATTAGTCAGCTGCTTAAAGCCTGAGTTCACAAAAGGAACCGCTCAGTGCTGTGTGACAGCAGGAGTTGCAGAGACAGTTGGTTTGTTGTTAGTTGGAGGGTCCTGCAGACCCTTCCTTTGGATCAGGACTGGTTTGGATGGTTGGCTGCACAGCTGGCCTGGCAGGGGCACATGGAGAGGCCTTGTCCTCTGTCTGCAGATTCCTGGCAGGGCTGAGCCTGGAGCTGTGTCTCGTGGTCCTCCATCCGCCTGCTCCTGGCTCCATGCACAGGCAGCAGGACAGACCAGGAAAACCTCAGCACTGTTTCTGCGTAATGATTCCTTGGCCTTATTCCGGTCTCTTCCAGTCACTTGGTCCTGGTGTATTGCTTCGGGTCTCCTCTGGCCCCAGATAAGTGTTCAGGCTCAACAGCACTCTGATCACAGCTGACATTGCCTTGATTCCTGTACCCTGTGCAGGGTTCTGCTTGGGAACCATCAGCATTGCTACATTTCAGTCCCAACTGGAGAAACCAACCAACACTTCTACTACTTTGGTGTTTGCTACTTCCACCAATTCAGTATTCCCACCCACTTACTGCGGAAAACAGGGGACTTACTCTGTTGTGCTCATCTCTCCAAGACCCAGGATGGAAGGGCTGCTCTTGTGGCCGTTTCAGAGCTGGACCCTGGGGTGGAGCAGCAGTGACTGTATTGCCACTGTGCCGGTGCTGTTCGGTGGGTTCCTCGCACAGGCGAGCGCAGGAAGGGGTTGGTTCCTCGTGTGACCACCTGCCCAGGGGCTGTCTGAGCTCTCCAGACCCCAGGTTCTGCCCCAGCTCACCGCTTGCTGTATAAAAGTGAAATACTCCTTCTTTCTCTTGCCTGGATCAACCAGCCTGCACCTTTTTTCACTTTAAACTCGATGACTTGGAGAAAGTGCCCTGAAGTGCACTCACATGCTGCTGCTGTCCCAGTGGCTGGTGAGATCTTTATCAGTTTCTCACGTGGTTGCCGAGCATGACTTCAGAGACAAATTTGGCAAGCCCAATTCTGACCTTTTTATGTTTGCTTCAGTGCTCAGGTTGCCTAAGAGGATTTTTTTTGGTCTGGCTTAGCGTTTGTGTATATAGTGGCACTGGGGAAAATAGATAAGTCAGCTAAAGGTGTGAAGTGAATCCACTTTCACTGGATGCCCTCAGATGACTCATCTGACTTTCCCCAGTGCCCCATGCAGATAAACTCTGAGTTCAGAAGTTTTGTCTTCTGTTTCAGGGGACAGAAATGCAGCACCTCCCTTATTCAGTGGCACTGATCCGGCCAGTGCAGTGTCCTGCTTCTGGATGCTTCAGAGAGTGCTCCCTGCCCTCTGGGCTGCTTCTTGGCAGGAGGTTAATAGAAGAGTTCCTTCCTGATTAATTCCTGTCTGAGGCAAGATAGACGATTAGCATTTCTCTTAGCCACATGTAAGAGCTGGGCCATACATTGATCTGATCCTTTAAAAGCATGAGCCACCAGCTCCTTAAATTGCAGGCAGGACGTGGTTTTAGGCTTAGAAGTATCGATGTAAGCTCATATTTATTGTCTGCTCCAGTGCTGCCAGGTTCCCTGAGATTTCATCTCCTTGCACAGGGGAATAGGATCTGCTTTTGAACATGTGTTTGATTTGTTGATTAAATAATGACAGTTGTTTGTTTTGGGTATTGAAAAGCCTCTCTTCTAAACATTGCATATGTTTCAAGTCAACAAGAGAAGTTGTAGGCTTCAGAGAGCAGTTTTGTGAAAGTGTGGAAACATGGCATTTGGTTATGAAACGTAGGATTGAATCAAACTTGGTCTCCAACTGTTGATATTCTGAAGAAATCTCAGCTGGTACTTTGGCATAGCAGATTCTCTCTGCTTGTTCCCAAGTTGTTTTATTTATAATTTCCATTCTGTGCTTTGGTTTGTCCCTCCACACTTTTAAAATTAATTATTTTTGCCCCGTTTAGAGGGTATTTCAAGATATGTGGATTACCCATGCGAACAAGCTGGGTAAGACTTTAAAAAAATGCAAACCATTCTAGCCTTTGCTCTTTTCTCCCAGTATATTTGGATCAAGTGCATTGAATTCAGACTGATTGGGTTTTGACCAAGTGCAAAAGCTGCAATGGGTTTAATGCCTTTTAATGACTGCTGAAACAAGATGCCACTTTTCTAAACATGATTAAAACATAATCAACAAGAAGCTGGGAGAGAGTTTATCCGCAAATGCATGAAATGTAATTTCTCTGGTGAGGCACCATAACTGTCAACATTCTCTGACAAAGTTAGAATGTGATTTCTGATCAATTAACCAGAGGTCAGAAATACCTGGGCTGCAGTCTGAATACAGAATTCTTCCAGCTCATCCTTGCAATATCTCCTGAATTCTGCACCCTGCTGTCAGTGACCTGGCTTTACAGATGCCATTGCTTTCCTCTGCCATGCCTGCAGAAGCGCAGCTGGAAAACTTGCCAGCATTTGCCTTTTTGTCCTTGTTTAAGAGTCCCAACTGTTGGCTTGAGGTCATGGATATGGCAAACTTGTGTCTCAAGAGATCTGCTGTTTATTTTGTATAAATAAATAAAAAGTACAAGCTTGGCAGTTTTCTTCTAAACTTCTTGGGCCTGATTCTCATCTGTGCTGTAAAGGAGTATTTTAAAAGCACTATAAGGAGATGAACATGCATCCAGGAGCTCCTTGCAGCACCATGTGCACTTCTCAGAGCAAGTGAGAACTGGGTGTCCTGCCCATCAGACACCAGACAGAGCAGGAGGGCTCTGCCCTCTAAACAGCTCTTCACTCCAGCTGCTCCCTGTCCTGTCTCTGTTCTTGTTCTTTCCCATCTCCGTGGCTTTAAGGCAGTTGGAGTATTGCTCCTTCTGGTGTGGGGTTTGCCATTTGTGATGAGTAGGACGTGCCATTTAGCAAGCAGGCAGTGAGTAGCTACTACTGGCTTTATCTCTCGGTCTGGTTTGTGGTTGGAGACCTGCGTGCTGGTTGTGGGTTTTTAAGTGCGTCAGTCACTGAACCCAAAATTTTTATTATATTCTCAGAAAAGGGTTTTGCAACAGCTCAGCTATTAAAGCCAAATCATGTAGTTTAGTTAAAAGTCTGGGCAGGAAATAACAAAATGAAATTCATCCTAGGGGAGAAGTGTGGTGCATGGAGGGTGGGAAGAGAATGCAAATATACTATTTATAGGACTAGGGGAAAACAAATTTGGACTCGAGGAGTAAATGCGAAGGAGTTATCCTGGGAAAACCAGCCTCGGCGATCTAAGACACTCAGATCTGTGCTGTCAGACTGCTTGTCCATTTTGGAGAATTATAATTTTGTTACATTCCAGCAAAGAAGAGAAGTTTGACATTGAAACCCGTGCTGGATAGAGTCCCTTCCAGCAGTGTCCTTTAGGAGCTGATGCCATGGATGAAACTTGGGATGTGAAAAGAAGCTGTATTTTTTTAAGCAGTACGAAAATAACTGGAGCCGGCGCCTGCTCCAGGGAGTTCACGCAGGACGGGCAGGCAGAGCTACGTGCAGGGAGGAAGGGGAGAGGTTGTTTCATTTGCTTCTGGTCAGACAGCAGGTCAGTGGCAGAGCCAGAAGTACAGCTCAGCTCCGTTCTCTTACTCATGAAATGCGATGCTTCTGGTGTTACACTGAAGTTGGTGGGGAGAACTGTAGTGGGGAATGCAGGAGTAGTGACTGTACCTCAGCAATATCCTGCCTCAAAGCAGCATGCTGCCCTCGGACACTGCACGTGGTAGTAGGACAACGTGGGGCATACATTTGCTGTATAAGTCCTTTACTTAATTTGTGATTTTTTGTTTATATGTAGATGCTAAATCCTTCTTGCCTTCCTCTGTAACTTCTTGGAACAGATTCTGGCACCTTCGGTTCTTGCAGTTCCCTGCTTTATACTGGATCGAGTGCTACTTTGGGTGTTTTCTTATCATTAGTGTTCCATATAACTAGGCAAGGAGCTATAGCTTTAAAGAGTATGCTGATATCGCAATCCTTTTTGCAGGAAAAATCACTCTTGCCTAATGGGAGATCCTACACTAAAATGACAGATTACAGTCAGACTGTGGGGCCGGGCTGCTACTTTACACACAGGGCTGTCAGGGCTGTACCCGTTCCAAAATCACTGTGCAATCTTGCTTCTGTCCCAGGCTGCTCCCTGCCCCTGAGGTATGCCCAGGAATGGGGAAGGGTGAGGTGACCCAGGGGCAGCAGCAGTAACATAGCACGGCTCACAAACACATGCTGAGTTGTTTGCCTTTGGCTGGATGTTGTGGTTGCAGCTTGTGTATCAAAATGTGTATCGTCATTGACCCCTCCTTCAAGTGGCCCCTGGAAAAGGAGAAGGCTTGGGTGATTCTTGTCTTCCTTCTCTTTTCCATGACATAGCTATTGCACAGTTGGGAAGCTGTTTTTTGTTTGTGTAGGCTGATTCCTGGCATACTGAGGGTTGTTGAGATGTCTTCAAACTTCCTGCAGCCTCTTTCTGTCTTTCATGAGAGGCCCTTGCCCCTCTACTCATACCAATTCTTCCTTGCTCCTATCACCGCCATTCCCAATCCATGTTTTTGGTTAACCTCACTGCAGCCCCTGGGTTACCAAGACACTCTTCCCTGAGGACATGGGACCTCTCTGGTCAGGGCTTTGACTCTTCTGTCCCTGTCTTTACTTGCAGCCAAGTCCCTCTTTCTCATTCTAAGCTCCTCGCTAATAGCCCCTGAGGGAAAAAGTCAGGATGCAAACATGATACATTTGGAGGCAGTGAAACAAGAATCAAGTATCCTGAGTGGAATAGAGCCCTAATGTTGAGGATGCAGGCTTTTCCTGATAAAAAAAAGAAGTTTTAGGACAGATAGGCAAACAACACAGTCAGGATCCATGACAGTGTTTAGTCTAAACTATGGAACAATTGCTCTAACTGTGGTAGACTAATTCCAGCTCTCTGACATGGGGGTTACCCTAGCTGTGCCCCGCAGGTGCAGAGTCTCTGTACCCAGTGTGGGCCACCTGCCTGGTGTCACAGTGTCCAGAAGGGAGAAAGCACAGTGAGAAGGAAAATTTAAACCAAGCCCTTAGCAGAAAAATACCTGGAACAGCATCTCTGAGCTCCTTTCTGACGTGGCTGTGAACAGAAGAGCTCTCAGGACAGCTGTTGTGGGAAAGGATGTGTGGCAGTGAGGAAGCAGAAGGTCACAGCTAAGACAGCTGGTGACAAGTGTGTACCCCCCTCTGCTCTTGAGCTGACTGAAGGAACCGAGCTCCCATCGTCCAGACATGGGAATTCAGGGCCCTGTCCAGCTGAAGGGGAAGTGTGGAGAGAGGACAGCTGACAGCAGATTTGGAGCACAGGCACCAGCAGCACAGGCTGCAGCAGTGTTTCTGTCACACATTCCCCCAGCACAGGCTGCTGACCGAGCCGGCTGAGCCGGCTCTGCGGTGCAAGGCAGGGGCCTGTGGCAGCCAGTGGTGCCCGTGGCCCTGCTGAGCCCATGGCCAGTCCCTCTGGAGCCCAGCTGGCCTTGGCAGAAAGCTACCCTGCCCTGCAGCCTGGGGTCTGGCCAGAGGAAGCAGACAAGGGGCGTAGAAAAGGAAATGCTGTCAGCTCCTTTATATAAAAAGAGGTACTGAGAACGACTGAGTGGGATTTCCAAGGTAATTTCATGTAGGTCTTATTGCTCCAAAGCCGTGTTAGGAAGTTGTAGTGAAAAGGTTCCTGTGGTTTGAGCAGGGTGGTCAGAATGTGAATGTGAAGGGACGACTGAGTTTCTAGGGCATGGTAGTCCTGTGTTGCACAGCTGCCCCTCCTGGGAATGGTACTGCTTTGCCTTGCTGTGGGCATGGCATGGAGACTTTGTCTCACTTTGGTATTCACCCACTTTTTGATAAATCTCCAACTGGATGGCACTGCTGTCAGTTCAGTGTGTGGGCAGAGACAAACTTGTTATACCCAATAAGTTGTAAAGGGTTGGACTGCTCATAAAACAAGCCCTCAGCTAACTTCATAGGAAAGCACTTAGTAAGAGGAGAGACATTATAATGGTCAAAGAATCCATGTTTGTTTTTTCTTTACATTCTTAGTCTGACCTTGTCCCAAATGCTAAAATTTGTTGACTAAGAACATGTTTTGGTTTATAAATCACGGATCAACTAACTTGCTTTGAGGCATTGTTTTGTTAGGAAGGTTTTGAAGCTTAAGCCTGCCCCATGGGAATGTGTGACACAGTGAACAATCTTTGGAGAGTATTTTCTTTCTGATGAGCAAACATCAGGCACAAATAATAGTCCTTTTTGCCACTTTATTCTTCTGTGCCTAAAGTGAAGAAATCTGTGTGGTGCACCTGCCATGATACGGTCAGGTGATAAAAGCTTTGGAATAAAACTTTAGAATAGAGTAGAAGATGTACACCAATCATCTAGTCCAAGTACCTGAATTTTTGTTCTTTTAAGTGAACTGCTCTTAATGTTGGTTTTGTAGTAGAAATGGCCATCAGATAACAAACCCCAGAGTCTTTGGCTTCTTTGACTATTCCTGCCTCACTGCTCTTCTAGACCAAATGAAGACCAGGTGTAAGAGAATTCAACAAACATGCAGGACCAAGAGATGAGCAGGCAGGCAATCCTGCAGGTTGGAGTAGCGATGCCCACAGCATCCCCAGTGAGGTTGCGTGTACATGTGCAGTGCCTTCAAATGGAATGTAATTAATTGTTTCAGATGGTTTGGATCCCTTTCATATTTTGACATGGCACTCAGGCTCTGCACAGCACTGTTGTTGACAGAGGTTTAGAGCAGAGTCTTGCAGGGATGGGCCCTGCAAGGTCCTGCCTTCTGCTGGAATGTTGAAGAGCAGAGATGCTCAGTGTGAGGGAGATGCACTGAATGGATTTCCCTGAGTGCTCGTAGGAGTATGTCTTTTTTATGTCACGAAAGAGCCCCGCTCGCAAACCAGCATCCCTCTTGTGCAAACACTGCCTGGGAAGATGACAGCACATCCCAAGGAACTGAACTGTTGGCTTCCTTTCCCCCCAGGTGAAGCTGATTGACTACATCCACAGACAGCGGCAGTGCAAGCTGAGCGTGCCCCTGAGCGACAGGACGGCAGAGCTCAACAGCTACCCGAGATTCAACGACTGGTTAGACATTGTCAATGTGAGGAAAGAAGTTGTACAGGTAAGGAAGGGGAAGACAGCCCTCAGCACAGAACCTTCCTGGCTCTTCAGTACATTCCCAGCTGCCTGCTGGGTTTAAGTTAGTCCCTGAACTTTCAGGCAGAGTGGGAGTGTGTGGGTACACAGAGGGACCTGTGGTGGGAAGGGAGCCTCGTCTCTCCCAGAGCAGTGCTGGAACCCTCCCTTCCCACCGTCCTCCTCCCAGAGTTACTGGAGATCTCCTCATAGCAGTGTTTGAAGCAACACTCACACCTGTTGCTAAGGGTAAGACAAAAGTCCTGCATCACCAGGGCCTCCTCTCCTGCTCCTTGAGTCTGAGAACAACTGCACCACTTAACCACTGACTAGCTTTTAGGGAATAATAGTACAGTACCACGCTATGTTCTGTGTCCAGCATTGGCCAAGAAAGGATCAAGAGTTACAATTACACACACAGAGAGCTCAGTCCACTGACAACCAAACAAGGCAGAAAAGGCTTTTTCCATTCTTTTTCCCATTTTTGCCTCTGTAGGCCAGGTCACAGTGTTCTCATTCAGTGTCCTTTGATCCTTAAACAACCAAAATTTTTTTTGACTTCAGCAGGAATCCGCCAGAGTGAAAAATTCCACAGATGTCCATGGGACTTATTCCAGTTTGGTCCTGATGTAACTAAGCAGTCTATGGTGAAACAGGATGAGTTCAGGACCAAGTTTTTCCTTTTATTTCCTACTATTCATTTTGAATGTGATGCTGACATTGCCTTTCAGCCCAGCGAGATTTTGGGTGGCGCAGCTGAAGGTGCAGCAGTGACAATGAGAAGACAAAAGCAGTCTGTTGCTGGTGGCCAAACTGCCAGGCTCCCAGCTAGTGTTGGTTTCTAAGGTTACTGGAACTGCCTGAGCCTAAAAGAATGTCTTTGTAGCTCTTTTATAAATACTTCGTGGTGCCTGAAGAACTGGGGGCAGGGAAGAGGTGAAGAGAAGGGGGGAGGGAGGTGGACAGTTCAAATCTGCCACATCCTGCTAAATACAGGGAGCAGAGGGCGTTGAGACTGCCCTTCTGTATGTGTGGTCACTAACAGGGGTGGAAAAATTTGGGTATGGTCTAAGGCAGGAAGAATTTTCCAGCTCTTTATTGTTTTGATTCATGCTCACTTGCTGCCCCTTCCCAGGCAGTATCCAGTGTAATGAACTCTTCCTTCTCTTCTCTGGGATGAAACTATGAGAGGTGTAGAAAGCACTGAAATTCTTCTGGGATTCCAAATGTATGGTTATTTTTTAATGAGTTCTGCATCCATTTCAAGCAACTGCAAACAGCTTCTGTAGAATTTGTATTGGCTGGACAGGAGGACTGCAGCACCCGGTGGGTCATTAAAATAATTTCTGAGTGGACATGCTTGAACAGGCTGTGAGCGGGGGGAAGTGGAAATAGCTGGGCTAAAAAACTGAGCGCTCTGTTCTTTGTAGTGATTTCTTATTTTCCTGTTACTGCGCTGCTCAGAAATTGGCAATGCAGCACTGTTGGTGTTTGACACTGACATCAGCACAGTGCAGGGGGCTGTCTGGGATGAGTTACCTTTCAGAAATGTCACAGGTATCATGGGATCATTCCTGCTGTTGCTTAGATTTCATACAGCATGTTGAACTGCATTTCAGCTGAAAGCTTTCAAAGTGGAAATCACTGACGAAGAAGGAGCTTTAATAGGTTAGTTATTACAAACTTTCCTGCTTTGTGCATGCTGCCTGTGACAGGTCTGGGGGAAGAGGTGGTGAGGGAGCCTTTACAGAGGTGGCTGAGCAGCTCACCCAGTGAAAACGGGGACCCCTGAGCCCCTGCCTGATTCTGTGTACAAAGTACACTGGGAAGAGCTTCCCATCTCTCAGATACTCTTAGCTCACTGTAAAATGGAAATAGCCATACTGGGTTTCCTTCTTAAGGCTTCCAAAAAATGCTACACAGAGAAGGAAGACCCCACAAGTGTTGTCGTAGTGTATTCATGTAGGCACACAGCCATCTCTTTTGGGGCCTTTTAGGCTCTGAAACTAGTTAAAGAAGTTGCAAGCACCTGTAGAGCCTCAGAGTAGCTGCACCAGAGCCCTGCCCTGGGCACCTCTGAGAGCTAAACAGAACAGCAGGTACAGCACAGGAGGAGGCACAGGTGAGGGCTCTCCAAGCCCCCTGCTTGTCAGGGACAGATCAGGAGAAAGGCCCAAGTTCATAGGTATTTTTGTTTTTTAAATGGTTCTGATTCCCTTTGCATTTCTGGTGTTGCTGGAAGGAGTATTTTGAAGATTGTGCTAATCTGTGACATAACACCTTTGAAAAGCAGCCTAATTGCAAGAGTTCTTTGGCTCAGCCAAGAGAAACAATGCTCTGTTTCTCTCTCTCCCCTCCCCTCGCTCCCCCCCAGTCCTCCCAAATAAAGCTGCCATGCAGGGAAGCACAGAAGCTCTGAGGCTCTCCTGTCAGAAATAGAGCACCAGCTCCAATTTAGAATATCTGCTGACTCCTCCACTCCAGAGTGAAGACTATTTTTGCTCAGTGACTTGCTCTAGACATTGTGAAGCTCGAACACGCGAAAGCTCTGTCAGTTACAATTGCTGTCTTGTTGCTGGGCTCCTTTATTTCTCTGAAAACCTATATTTAAAACAAGAATAATGACTGCCTGTAAAATCCTTTAGTTCTGGAAGAGATTATAGTAATAACAATGCACTGCTTATGGCGTTGGGCAACAGCTAGAGCTGCCATGAACATGGATAACAGGGAGCCGGTCACGCTGCGCGCGGTGAGAGGGCTGGGCTGTGCCGACCTGGCGGGCCTGGAGGTAGGTGGGGAACACCAGCTTCGAATTTGGGATCCTGTTTGCTCTCTGAACACAATTCTGAGGGGTAAGGAAACTGTGAACCCCCACCCCAACCTGCGCTATTTCTGTTGCTTTGTTATTGTTCCTCTAATCGGTTGCCAGACAGATTTTTATCGTAGCAAATGGTGGCTGGTGTGGAGCCGGCTCTGTTCTGGAGCTGGGCTAGTGCTGTGCTGTAACTTGCTTTTTAGGTATTTTTCTAGGAAATGCTGGAGTCCTTGTTTTTGGCTAGGAGTTCCAGGGACTGATTAGCACTGTGTATGTGTGGTTTAATACTGAAAATTATATATAAATGGTTAAATGTGGTGGATTGAAACTGGAAGAAGAAGTACTTGAACTGAGATCTAGAAAAGACAGGGCAAGGAACCTTACACACACAAGGTGTGTTTACACTGTGAGTGGTCTCCAGTGGATAAAAGTTGCTCTGAAAATGGTCCTAGAAAAATACCGTGATCTGGACTGTTCTGTTCCCCTTGGGAGCTGGAGTCAGGAACTGAAGGGGGAGCAGGAGGGAAGGAGGGTGAGAACACAGCACTGTCCCCACTCTTAAGCTGATGGAAGAAGTCTCTTGCAGAGCTGTTTACTGGGCTCTGGGCTTGGGGCACGTCTACCAAAAAGAAGAGATTAAAAAAAATCTCTGTTGGCTTATTATCTTCAGCACAGAAAGCAATCCTGTCTGCCTTCACTGTTGTACTTTGCAGAAACATAACTATTGTATTTGTTCCCACATGTAACTTGTCACTGTCTTAAAAAGTAACTAAAGAACGGAGTCATCACCTTATCTTCTGAAGCATGCCTGGACCGGCCCTGCTCACTGTGGAGCAGGGGTGGGTGTCAGTCAAGTCTGGAAAGCTGTTTTTAGAGTGGATCACTGTCACACATGGAGAGGGCCTCATCCTGCCTGGGAATTACTGTCCAGGAGCAGGGCTATGCCACCAGGGAGACTGCGGGAGCAGATGGAGCAGTGCTGTGGCTGGTTTATGGCTGTTTCATTTGGGGAATGTATTTGAGTCCCACTTTTCTAGTACCTCCTGCCTGTCTGTGAAGCCCATCTTATTCTTCATTCAGCATTTATGCCAAAGTCCTGCTTGTCACTGCCGAGCTGAGCAAGGCAAGGGGCAGTGCTGGGCACACAGGGGAGCAGAGCAGGAAGGGCTCGTGCCTTGAGCAGGAATTGTCTGCCAAGTCTCCTGCTGCCCCTGTGGAAATCTGTAGAGGGTGAGGCATCGGCCAGGGGCTGGTACTACGAGCCCGTGGCAGAGGGGGTCTGTTTGCATGGAACGTGGTCCAGCTTGTAGCAGATCAGTTGTCGGAGGAGTGGTGAGGGTTTTTTGTGTGTGCATCCTTGCTTTGGATGGGGAATAGAGGAGGCAGATCTGCCTAAGCCTATCAGGTTTCCACAGCTGTATCCTCTCATCTTTTTCTGTCAGTATATCTGCATGAACAGGCCACAAGGACTGTGACTCTGTGCTGGGGATTTCCATGGGTCTGGCAGCAGGAGCTCTGACTGGACCACCAGATAGCTGAGATCCTGGATGTGCTAATTGTGTGTATGCGAATTAACTCTGTCCTGCAGGCTTCCTTGAGCTAAAATTCCACTACTGTGTTCCAGCTGTAGGCCCCTCCCCAGTGTAAACCACTCCTGGGAAATATTCTCTGCCATTGCCAGGGTTCCCTTGCCCTGCCAGGGGGTCCAGGTGCCCCTTGCAGCCCTGTTCACTATGAATCATTCATGGCTTGAGGTCAGCCCAAGGCTCCTGCTCCCCCTCGGGTTCTGCAACTGCTGCATCTGCCTTCCATAGAAAAGTAGTGACAGCAGCTCTCCTGTCCCAGAGAGCCAGCTGAAGGGAATGCCCCGAGCCTGTCAGCTCCTCTCACCCGCCTGCTGCGAGGGGAACCAGTGAGGAGGGTGATGTCAGGTGAAACCGTGGCCTGTTTATGCTCACAGCTTAATGCAAGCTGGAAATTTCATGTGAGAGGCTTTCCAGAATGCCCATAAGATCTCCAGGAATTTAATAATACAACAATTTTTCAGTACCTTCTTCTCTAGGCACCAGAAAACCAGAGCAAAATAACAACTAGCAGGCACAAGATGTTCTTAAGAGCATCTTTACATGCTTTGCTTAGAGCTATCAGTGGGAATTTAAGCACCTTATGTAATGGGCTTTCTCTTCTAGCATCTGCTGCTTCACGGGAGGATGATTGGAGAGGGAACGTATTGATTTAAGAGGAGGCATTTGGGGCCTTGTCCAGCTTTACAGGAAGAGCTGCGGCTGCCGGGTGGAGGAGCAGGTCAGGCTGATTTTGCAGAGTGCCTGCAGCAGCATTAGCTCCATAGGCTTATCTGCAGGGTGGAATCTTTACCAAAAATAACCCCTCCACTGTGTTAGATACCAGCATTTTTGCCATGTTTTAGGGATTTAAGTTGGACACCAGACAAGATTAAAGACTCCTGTGAACTCTTCACCCTGACTAATTGAGACTAACCCTTGGATGGCTCCTTGGATGCTCTGGTACTCACTTTTCTCTCTTTAAACATACGTCCCATGAAGTGCAGTCTGTGTCTGATAAGCCGGAGGGCTTTGTAGGGCTTCACCTGTTGTAGAGAGGAGTAATTTCCTGGTTTGGGCTTTTTAGCATCACTTCTGCTGAGCAGAAGCCTTACCACAGTAAGGCTTTAGATTTTGCTGGCAGTTGTGAGGTGCTGAAGATTGAAAGCAGGTTCTGTCTTCTCCTGTTCTTACTCTCCTTTTTAGATCTGGCCTTATTATTAGAGTAGTTAGTTTCTGAATACTTTGGGCTTCCCTTGTCAAGGTAAGGTGTGCCCTGGGAAGTGGTGTTGAGCTTGGCCCTAATGCAAGCCTTTAATCTGCATTTTTTAAAGCTTTTTTTTTTCAGAAGCGTCAGCACCCACTGAAGAAGCCGGTGAAGGGAGGTCAGATGGACCCGGCTGGGGGTAACGCCTGTGCAAGGACCCAGAATTTCACAGAGGGGTTAGAGCCCACCACGTGCCCCTCTGAGATGGACCCTGCCAGGGCCCTTCATGGGGGCCATTCCCCTCCCAGCACAACAGCTGAGCCAGGGCAGCAGCAGAACCTGTTCTCAGAGCCCCCCTGAACTAGTGACCCTCCTCACTGTCACACTGGCTGGGGGCTAACACAGAGCTAAAGCATAGCAGGCCAATCTTACAGGGATCAGGTTGACCAGTTTTATATTAAGCCACCACATATGTGCAGCACATGAGTGGCTGTTTAAAGAAAGCCTCTTACTTCCCTTCTCTCCCCCCTCTTTGAAGGCTTATTTTATTTCTTTTGTCGCGTGTCATGGGGGCTGGCAGCAGGTTCAGAAAGTCTGAGCTCTCCCAGCTCAAGGTCATTGGGATTGTTTAAATATAATCTCCTTTTCTGTACTTTTTACTTTCCTACAACTTGCTATTCTGTCTTTATAAAATGAAACTATTGAGCAGAAGAGTATATTGGAGTTTGCATATGGGCCCAGGCCCCTCTGTCAGGGTCCATGTGCTGGGAGTGCAGAGCTGGGGGGGCTTTGCTGCTCAGCTGGGCCTTGTGTGGGCCAGCACAGACCACACACTGAGCTGCAGAGCACAGACCAGTCAGCTCAGGGCTGATGGAGCCTCCTTCGAGATGGTGTCCTGGAGTCGGATGGGACAAAGGGAAAATGCCCAGACACTCTGAAAAGCTCAGTAGTTTGGTATCTTTTAAAAATTGTTTTCAAGTGTTTTCTCTGCGACGAGGAAGGTTTGAATCCTTGATCCAGCTTGAAGGCTGGTTCCTGACACAGACCAGGCACTGTAGAAACCAGATCCCCAAACGGTGCTGCCACCAGTCCCACCTCAGCTGGCCAGGCATTCCAGCTGCCACTGACTGTGGTGGGAAAGCTCTGCTTTCCCAAGGAAACCTGAAGTTTCTTCCACTTTACCAACTGACTCACTAACAGCTCTAATAAGTTCCTGGTTACATATGTCGAAGGAAGGCTTGGGAAGTGAGGGGGTCCTGGATAATGGGGCTGGGGAGCTCCCGCTGGGATCTGGGTTGAGGCTACCTAGAACAAGGGCTCCATAGACTGGGTTGTTTTCTTAGTGAGGATTGGTGGGAGCGAGGAAATGTTTCAAAGTAATTAAAAAATTACACCACTGTAATCCCACTTACTCTGAGACTGTAACAGCATGAGATGGGATAAATGTTCTTGTGAGGCATTGGTTTTCCATTATGCTTAACAGGGCTCCGTTGGCTTCCCTGCTCCAGAGCCTGGGGCACCTGGGGTGGGGTAAAAAGCTGTCTCAAGGTCCCACGAAACCTCAGTCCAAGTTTGTCCCTGTCCCTTTTCAAGTGGCTCCTGTCGCGGCTCATGTCACCAAGGGCCTGCACCCTGCATGGCAGAACAAAGCTGCTCCTGTGAGGATCCAGGGAGAGGAAGTCAGGGGGGTGCCGGGGAAAGGATGAACTGGAGGAAGGACTTGGGGCATTTCTGTTGTTACCAGCCCAGCTCACCCGGGGCTCTGTGTGAGCAAACCCGTGCTGCCTTCATGCTGGAGTATTGGAGCTGTGGAAACCCATTCCAAGTCCAGCTCTGAGCACCTGAACCCCTGGGATTTTTGTCCTTTGGAGTATGACTCAGGGCAGGGATCACAGAAGGTAGATTTTGCACTGCATTTTTACTGTTCTGTGCTTCCAGCATTTTATCCAAGTGGAAATCATTCAGGAACAAACCTTTGGTCACACTCCTGCATCGTGGTGGTGCAGGTGTGCAGAAAAATGAATAACAATACCCAGCATCAGCTAGGATATCTGCTTTTGTTATTCTGCAAAGATTAATTATAGAAGAAAAAGAAAATCTATCCAAACTTCATTGAACTTTGGCTCTACTCTGGCCCTGCTTTGTGCTTATTGCTCATTTAAATTCCTGGGCTCTCCGTGAGTCAGCTGTGTTTTGTGTTTCATCCAGCTCAGGGCATGTGACAGAAGATGCAGGATGCGTTTCTTAGACTTCTGCCCTTTCTTAATTTATTCTTTTTCTTTGCTCCATGCCACAGTTACTAAAAATGGAAACTCTGTGATTACTCTCTGTGTTACCACCTACAAAGCTCCAAAGGTTGGGGCTGTTCAGCACTGTCACAGCTGAAAGTCCTGCGTCAGCTCTCAAAAGCATGAGTCTGGATTAAGAAAGATGCAATTGTTAAAGGACATTTCACATATTCACATTTTCCTTAGGGTCGGAAGTGAGGTTTACGGACTAGAAGATTTCAAGCTTATTGTTTCTCCAGGCAGTGAGACACTCTTTTGAGTTTCCCCTTCAAATAAAGTTCAAACCCTTCTACATAGTTTAATTCCACGAGTTGAAACTTTAGGAAAGAGACCAAATATTGTGAAATTTGTGATCTCATTGTGAGAGTAGGCAACAGGGAGGTTTGTTTAGGCAGAACTTTCAGGGAAATTCCTGGGTATCTGGGCTAAATATCCTGGTTTTGTTTATTAACCACAATTGCTGCAGACTTACACTGGAAACATTTGAATGGGGGAAGAGAGAGAGACACACAGCTCAGGAAATACCAGATCGTTTTGTGCTTTCCAGGCTCTTGTATCTTTTGTGTCTGCCTGATCTGAACCTTATCACTGTGGGGGATGGTGTGTTAAGACCTAGAAGGAGTTCTGCACAAATATCTCTCCAGGCAGGATACGGGTAAGGCTGGTTCTCTGGTGAAGGAAAAGTGCCTGAGGAGGAAGAGGTTGCTATCTCTGTCAAAACATTTCTTTTGTGTTCAAGAAAAGAAGTAATTTTCCTCACTGTTCTTGCTTTTCACTTCACTCCTGAAAAGCCAAACATCTTTATCTGACATTTTTTCAGGTTTTAGGCCTGTTTTGTTTCTGACTGCTATTTTTAAGGAAAAAGTTAAGTTTCACTGATAGCTTTGCAAAAATACTGAGTGAAAGCTTTCCACAAGGGGAGAAGAATATTTCAATCACCTCTAATCCTAACTTAAATGCCAGAGAATGCCCAGTCCCAGTGCTGCAGAGCACACTCATACACACGGTGCAGGGGGGAGGAGCTGCTGGGCACTGCTGGATCTGTTAAGAGAGAGGCACTACCAAAATGAGTAAATCGTGAGTCAGACCAGGCAGTGAGACAGTGGCACTATTCAAAGTACATCAGAACAACAGGTGACAGTCTTATTTATATATGGATAGTGAAAAACGGCTTTGTCGTGTTTCCCTGCAGAGAATACCAGAGGAGCTGACCCTGGATGCCTTACTAGAAATGAATGAGTCAAAGGTGAAGGAAACAATGAAGAGATGTGGTGCCAGAGATGAGGAGTGCTCAAGGCTCAACGGGGCACTGAGCTGCCTAAGGAAGGTGACAGAATCAGGTATGGACTGTACTGTTCTCCCATAGAATCAGTGTTTTGGCAGTCCCACCCCATGCTGCTTCCTTTCCTTGAGATTCTGCAAGCCCTCCAGACAGTGTCTGTGGGTGTATTCTGTAACCACTATCAGGTTGTGGCTCCTGCATGTACATGAAGGTGCAGTGATCAAATGCAGTTAGAGCTGTGAGCTGGATTTAGTTTTGACATGAAGTCAAATAAATAAGTGGAAATAAGCGTATGTGGAAATATCCTCTCCTACTCAAAAGACTATACCCTTATTCCCTCTCTGTTGAGAGTTGTGTCTAATGCTCCAGTTCATTCTCCATCAGTCAGTACACATCCTTGACCTAACAAATACAACCAGATTCCTTGTAGGTGGTCCCCTCCCCAGATATTGCCAGCTCAGAGAAGCCCTGCCACCTTCCCCAGGCCCTTCCAAAGATCTGTTTGTACAAGAGCCTCTCCCAGCAGACTGGTGCTAACATGCATCACATCTTTCTTTGTAGCAATTATCAATCTGTCACTGAAAGGTGATGTTTCCTGTTGGTATTATGACAGTTCATCCATTTGCAAATCATAAAGATTAGTTAATGGAAAAGTCAGCAAACAGCTCAGTTTCACGTTTCCTTTTTTCTAATCTTTCTTGTCCCAGGCTGTCACATATTTCCCATCCACACTGTGTCAAACCAGCCATTGCTCAGAAGTCATGGCATTCATTTAGAAAGAAATGGCACTTTTAAAAATCCAGGTATATGTCTCTCAAAAGGGAAAACCAGGCCCTGTGCTGAGATTTACCAGATTGGGGCTGCGCTGAAGCACGTGGGGATCTACATACCCATGTGAAAGGGGCACCCACATCCCCTTGCATGGGGGCACCCTTAGAGCCCAAAGCAGCACCAGGTGCTGTGTGTGTGGAGGTGCTTCCCTCTTTAACCCACCACTGACATCGCTCCTTGTGAACAGGAGGGGAGCTGAAGGACGACGTGCTGGTGAACCTGCCCGAGGCCCGCCGGGACAGCAGCTCCTCGCAGCCGGACCCCCCCGCGGCCCTGCCCGTCCCCAGGGGCAGCAGCCAACAGCCTCGCTCCGTGTCCGTGTCCACAGTCCCACCCTCAGACCCTCCGGCCTCGAGCCACGGACCCTCTGTCTATGCAGAAAACCTCCTGGACCCTTTCGTGCTGCCCGCGCACGGCGGGAGGTTGGCACCAAGGACTCACAGCATCACCATCACCCCCCCGGCCACTCCCCAGGCCAAGCGGCGGCACAAGCTGAAGCCACCACGGACTCCTCCTCCCCCTTGCAGGAAGGTTTTCCAGCTGCTGCCTAACTTCCCAACCCTCACAAGGAGCAAGTCCCACGAATCACAGTTGGGAAACAGGATAGATGAAGTTCCTCCAATAAAGTAAGTTCCCTCCCAGAATGAAGCTGGAGCTCTCCCCAGCAAAGACTACCCTATGTAGGCAGGATAGTATTGGCACTGCAGCAGCCTCAGGAGCCCGTGCAAAACCAGAGGTGTTTGCAAACCTGACAGCAAATGCTGCAGGCAGCAGTTCCTGTTCTAGTGAAGTGCTGATCTTGTCACAGGAATATGGTGGCTAAAAAAAAAAAATCTTTTTTTCTTTCTAGGTTCGGTAAGAGATTCTTACGGGGGTGTCTCCAGTGCCTTGCTGAGAGAGAAGAACCTGTGCTTGTCAGCTCCATGTTGGTCATCCCTGTGCAGACCCTGGAGGCTCCCCACAGGCCCTCCTATCCCAGAGCTTCTGTTAACCGAGCAGGAGCTTGGCCTGCTGCAGAACTGCAGGGTTTTTACTTGGTCTTTTTTGTACCTGATGTTTTTTCAGATGACAAAAGCAAGGAAAAGGAATAGTGATGTTTCAAGGGTTAAAGTGGGGGGTTTGGGTGTAACTGCTTGTCTGTACCTCAAACACTGATGCCTCTTGGTACTAGAAATTTCATTTCTAACCATTTCATGTCTTTGGATGTTCACTGCTCAGTATCTCTGCAGTGAAATTAGGCAGTTGTGTGCAGCCTTCTGAGGAAGCTCCAGCTTGTGCTGGAATGTGGAATGTTCCCTCTGGTGCTGAGCAGTCTGTTCACATGGTTAATGTCTGACAGGACTGGGGCTGTGTTTTTATCCAGTGCCATACCAATACCATTGGGAGTTCCAGCTACCCTGAGGGGTGTGTGCGTCCCAGACACAAGCTGTAGCCTTGGAACCTAATGGAGAGAGACTGGGGAAGCTTGGAAAGGGTCCAAAAGTATCAAAGTATTAAAAAAGATATAAAAGGTCCAATCAGGACATTATAGCACTGCATCTATCTCTAATGCCCTTTAAAACAAATATCCCAGGAATTACTTTGAGAAATAGAAGGAATATTGTAAAATGAAAATGCCAGCAGAAATCTGAGTATTTCCCTGTGGAGAGTGAGATAATTTGTGCAATAAATTAAAAAGGCATTAGAAAAAATTCAAACAGAAGTGAAGGATTTTGGTGCTTCTTTGCATACAGTCACACTGGCTGGGTTAAAAATCTCTGCTGTGGGCTCTGGTGAGTCCCAGTCAGTCCCAAACTGGTTTATATTCATTATAATTCTTCAGTAAGGATTTAACCTTCTTACCGATGTTAACAGCCATCTTAACTGTAGTGTTGTGATCCATTCAGATGATTGTGCATTTGGGTGGCCACACTAGACCAGCAATATTCCTTGGAAAAGCAACTAGCCATTGCAGCCTATTCTAAGAGGCTGAAGACCACAGAGGCCTTTACAAGTTCACTGGACTAATGATAAAAAAGAATCTGGTGCCATCTAGGGTCAAGTGAGAGACTGGCTCTGTGTAAGCACCAACAGACCTGGCTGTGCTGACACTTGCAGATTTGAGATTAGCCCAGATGTGCAATATTTCTATAGATTCATTTCAGGAAATATGCCAGAATCTGAGTATTTGGGAGTTTTCAGGAAGTATGTGCTCTAACCACTGAAGTGCTGGATTGGCATTGTGAAGTCTCGGTCTCCCTTTCTGCGCTTACTGCTTACTGAGTGAGCTCATGCACACATTTTTATCCTTCTGGGTCATGCTGGCCCTGTCTAGAAAATTGAGATAATTTCCAGTGAAAAAGAATGTTCTGAAATCTACTGACACTGCAGGAAAACTGGGTGATGGTATTTGTGGTAAGCCAATTGGGAGTAAACCAATTAGGAGTAAGGTCTGAATGGCTTAGACCTGGTCAGATGGACTTGTGCAATCCCTAAATGTAAAACATCATGTTTATCAAATCATATGAGAACAAATGCAAGAGCCGTAGCTGTAGCAGCTTTGCAGCAAAGTCTCAGCTGTGGTGCTGACACCTCATGGCTGCTGGTGCTGGCCTGTGGCAGTGACCATTTGGTTTCTGTACACACTGGTGAACACGTGTTAATGTTTCCCTAAACCATCCTTTTGTTTTCCTTCAGAGCTCTCCCAGGGATCCCCTCAGACGGTACGAAGAGACTTCGGCTTGGCTGTGACACACAGGTGAGCAGCACAGGGACAGAACCGGTGGGACACAGCTCTGAGGTGGCTTTTGATCAGCCACGTGAGAATTCCTCACCACACCACCACTTGCCCCCTTTCAGAAAGAGCTGAAGTACAGCCTGTAACATCCTACAAATGTCCATTTTCCCTCAGGCACCAGTTAACATCGGTTTCCCCCCTCTTGTCTCTTTCTAGGTTCTCTACAAAGTCCTGGTTATCTCAGATTTGCCAAGTCTGTCAGAAAAGCATGATGTTCGGGGTGAAGTGTAAGTACTGCAGGTGAGCACACAGGGATGACCCTCACGACAACCTGGAAGCTGGTTCATTGCAATCTGCAGTATCACATCTCTTGATGGGAGGCACTCTTAGCAGTGGCATTGTTTTCTCAGTCCTTCTGACCTGGCAAAGGGATGCTTAGGAACAACTCACACTTTAGTTTGGCAGCCTGACACACGAATGAACCAAATTCATTTCCCTGCCACAGGCTTCCTACCTCATCCCCGGCAAATCTTGTAGTGGGAGCTGGATCCCTAAATAACAGTCAGAATTTGAATTTTTGTTTCTCTCTGTGGCTTGTTAGTCCAGAGCATTGAGATTTTAGTACTTCACTGTTGCTGGATGGAGTCAGTGAAAGTAACTATATTAAAAATAAATCAGATGCTAAGATATGTATATGGATTTCATTAGCCTAATGACACACATAATAGGATTCTCCATATGAATGTGCTGCTTTGGGGCCCAGGCATTCCAGAACTCCCTCTGAGATTAGCATAAGAATTACAAATTAAGGATAGGCTTCCTCTTTTTGGGGAAGAACAAGTCCTTATTTAACATGTAATGGTTCTCTTTCAGATTAAAATGTCACAACAAATGTACTAAAGAGGCACCTGCTTGTAGAATATCGTTCCTTCCCAGTAAGTAATTTTCTACAAATTCTTGGCATTTCAATGTAATTAATGATATGGCAAGAATAAGAAGTCTGATTTAAGCTATTTTTTCTCCCTTCTCCAACCTGTTTTTCAGTAGCTAAAATAAGAAGAACAGAGTCTGTCCCTTCTGATATCAATAATCCAGTAGACAGGCCCACAGAACCACAGTTTGGAACTCTCCCCAAAGCACTAACTAAAAAGGTATGCGGTGAGAGCAGGATCTAGCTGGTTGGAGCCAAAATGGCACCTTGAGCTTTCACTTTGCAAGGAGACTTTGCTATGTGACATTTTATCCATGTAAAACATGGTTTGTGCACGGCTCCAGGTGCTTACTCAGAAAAACAATGCCACGATCAAGGCTGGGAACAACTTCCCTCTTGTCCAGCAAACACTGAAGGGAATTTTTCCTTTCTTTTTACTGTTTTCTCATGAGTGACTCTCCTTGCTTTGCAGGAGCATCCACCAGCAATAAACCACCTGGACTCCAGCAGTAATCCTTCCTCTACAACCTCATCCACTCCATCTTCCCCAGCACCTTTCCAGTCTTCCAACCCTCCCAGTGCAACTCCTCCCCCAAACCCATCTCCCATGGGCCAGAGGGATGGGCGATTTAACTTCCCAGGTAAACTCCTCTCTTTCAGGAGACCTGTCAAGAGCAGAAAGGCCTCTCTGCAAGTAGAGGCTGACCACGACTTCGTAGGGAGCAGTAGGTTTCTGGGTACATGGTTGTGCCCTAAGCAAGGTGTGAAAGCGTATCTTGTTACCTGATAAAACGACGTGGTCTGTTCTGACAAATTTTTAAAGGGTATCAGCAAAAGACCTTTGTAGGAAATAGATTATTGAGAATGTTGGCACCTTTCTTAAACGATTTGATCTTTCTCTTTTCTCCTTTTTGGAAAAGCACTAAAAAAAATTATATTCTTTCTCCTCCCTTTCCCCTTGTGTTGTACAATGCATGCTGCCTGCTATGTGTGCTCACCAGGGGCTTTAAATCAGGAGGGAGGTGATGGCAGGAGCAGGCTGTAAAAATGAGAACTGGAGTGAATTATTTTACCAGGCCCTTCCAAAATATAACCCACAATCAACACCCATTGTTAAACCAGATGTCTGGTAGAGAAGAGTTTACCCTACACACCTTATGCATTAAGAGCCCAAATGTGCAGCTTTTACCAGAACTCAGAGGGGCAAGAATCTCTGACAAGGGCAAAGATTTACACAGTGAGAATAAATGTAATTGCTTTGATGTGGAACTGAAGTCAGATGCTGCTCAGTAGCTGCTACATCTGGCCTTCACTACTGCTGAATTTTGCATCAGGTTCTGACCTGTGAGTGCAAGTTGCTGTTTGAGCTGCTCAAAAGGAGCAGGAACAGAGCCAGTTTAGTGTAAGGATTGTACTGCAGCTCCTTTGTATTGGGACAAACGGCTCAGAAATAAAAAAATTGAGAGAAAAAAGTGCCAGTGGCTCATGAGCTTCAGCATCTGTGGGGCACCTCTGCAAAGCTGAGACACGAGAGAGCATTGCAGCACCACCTGACAGGGGCCTGCCTTGGACATTCCTGGGCTCTACATTTGCTTCTGCCACTGGGGGTCTGAACGTGCTGTTTGCCCACCAGACTGTTTGTGACTGGGAACAGCTTGTGTTTGAGAGGTGTCATCTGTCAGGGGCTTCCCAAAATGCATGTGCTGAAATTCCCCCTTGAGCAGGCTGATAATCTACTAATCTGTTCCCAGCAGTGAGCTGGGACTAATTCATTGAATGCACTTGGGGCACTTACTGATGATCCTCTAACTTGTGTTGTTTTTTTTTTTCTCCTGGTATTTTTTTTGCTGGTTTTTTTTTTTTTACAAAATCCCAATTAATAAAAAGCTGCCTACTACCTTCAGCATAGACAACAATTTATCTTCCCAGGTGAGTTAATTGTTTTAATTTTACTAACCAACCTCTACTGCCAAAACATAACTTGTTTGTAAACCTCTGCATGCTGCCCAAGAACAATAACTCTGCTTTAAAAAAGCATATCTAAATCAATTCAGACTTTCTCTTAACTCAGGGTATACTTAGGCCTCTCTCCCCTAATCCAAGGCAGTGATGTGATTTACATCCTGAGACCAAACTTTGAATACTCAGTGGTAGAACACTGGTGTCCTGCCATGGGATTCTATCTGTATCTGTGTTCCCCCTTTAAAAAGACTCACTTTTAGGGTTCTGTGCCTGGCCAGAAAGACTTTCCAGATCACTGGAGGAGTGGGAATAGGAGTGGGTCAATATGAATAGAAGAGATGAGCATAGTTTTAAATGAACAGAAGTGTAAAATCACTTTGCGGTTGAATTTATATTCTTGAATCAGAAGCAAGTAATTGCTATTGTGGTGTTAGAAATTGAAGTGTAAAAGTATATAACTATTTCTACTTTCCCAGAAATTCCCAGTCCTGCACAAACAGCACAACCTCCAGAAACTGCTGCAGACACTTAGTAAGTAGAGTTTTAAATCCTTTTACTTGCAAAGCATTTACCTGATAATCCTCATCTCAGTCCAGAAATGCTGCATTAGGGCCAAAACTGGACTTAACATCTGAGAACTCACAGGGTAATTTTAGTCACCAGGGGTGGTGCTGGTATTCCCAGTTTTATAGAGCCGAATATGACACTTAACTCTAAACGGAACACTAAGGAGTTCCAGTCCTTAATACCTAGTTACTGGGGTGTGTGCAAACCCCAGGTCAGAAGGGTTGGATGAACAGAAGTTGGGAGTTTTATAATTCAGGGGGCAAGGCCCACTGAGCCGCAAGCAAACAGCTCTTTCAGGATCTGAATTACAGGGCACGGAAAAGCTTCCAGCCCACGTTGCCAGCTCTCCCAGGGCCGCTCCACTGCAGGTGTTTCAGGAGCAGGAATGGGAGTATCCATTCCTGGAGCACACTGTAATAACAGAGCCATGTCACTGCCCAGTCAATTCCTGCCAGTTTATCATTGAGAATCACATCGAAGTCTTTGTCCCTCATTTGCTAAACTGAGCTTAGAGTCCTTCTCTGTTACATGGAGCAGGAGTTGTATTTTTCTCTGGCCTACTCTGTCAGGATCTGTTCTCTATTGGCTTATTCCCACTCCCCTAGTGGCAATGCAGCCCCTTTTCCAGCTCAGGAGGATTTCAAACGTTATTTTCACTGCGGGCCTGCTTCTCTTGCAGCACTGCCCAGCCAGGCACGGGTGGAGGCGGACGTGAGGCAGAGGTGAGTGTGCTGGTCGGCCCCGGAGGTCTCTCAGAGCAGCCCGTGCTGCTGGGCTGCTCTGCCCCCCACGTGGGACTCTGAGCACGCCTTTCCCTTCCCTCCTTGTGAACAGGTGGAAGAGCCAGAGACAAATAAATCGGAGCCTGAGGATGATGAGGATGAGGTGGAAGACTTGCCAAACCGGCGGCCGCACCTGCAGGGGATGATCTACCGCAAACCCAGCCAGACCAGTGTGTACCTGCAGGAGTGGGACATCCCCTTCGAGCAGATCGAGCTGGGGGACCCCATCGGCCAGGGCCGCTGGGGGAAGGTCTACAAGGGCAAGTGGCACGGGGAGGTGGCCATCAGGCTGCTGGAGATCGACGGGAACAACCAGGATCATCTCAAGCTCTTTAAAAAGGAGGTGATGAACTACAGACAGACTCGGCACGAGAACGTGGTGCTGTTCATGGGAGCCTGCATGAACCCCCCTCACTTAGCAATCATTACCAGGTAAGGAGAGCATCTTCCTATTATTTTTAAAATACGAGTATTACATATCTAGCTAATACTTTTTTTTAATATAAAAAAATTTTCTGTAGCTTCTGCAAAGGAAGGACGCTGCACTCCTTTGTGAGGGACCCCAAGATATCCCTGGACATTAACAAAACCAGGCAGATAGCCCAGGAGATCATTAAGGTAAGGGCCCATTATGCCAATGGAGCCATCAAGCAGTGCCTCAGCCAGAGCTCGAGGCTGCACACTGAGCTGGGAGCTGTTCCCTCACACCTTCCTGCACAAGTCCCACAACTGCCCTGTCCCCAGTTACAACTAGTCCTTTACACTGGAGATATGAGAGGAAATGTGCATTGGAAAGCAAAGCGTGTTTGGAAATAATAAACCTCCCCAAAACATTTCCATCTCTGCTGTATTTCCCAGGGCATGGGGTATCTCCACGCAAAGGGGATTGTGCATAAAGATCTGAAATCCAAGAATGTTTTCTATGACAATGGGAAAGTTGTGATCACCGACTTTGGATTATTTGGAATTTCGGGTGTGGTTCAGGAAGGAAGGTAAGTGGAGGTTTCACTGCTTGGTCCACCTCTAGAATGACAAATGACGATCAAATAGGGAAACATTTCCTGCAGTACATGGTACATGACGAGTGTCAGTTGCTTTAGTACACACTCAGTTTGCACTGTGCATTTTTGCTTTCTTTTTGAGCAGAGTTCTTCCTACAGTTCCAGCAGCACAGAGCTAGAAAGTTACACATGGATTAAGACTCAGAGACAGAACAAATGAAACTTTAAGCCCAGGAATGAGCTGGAGTGTCAGGCTGACACATACTTATTTGTTAACACGGCAAGAAAATGAGAAACAAATTGTCAGCAAAAACATTTGAGTAAATAAAGCACCTGGTGAAGCACAGATATGACCCACACAGCAGGGTTTCAGTACTGCTTTCCTTTGCACTCAGGAGGGAGAATGAACTGAAGCTGCCTCATGACTGGTTGTGCTACCTGGCCCCTGAGATTGTCCGTGAGATGGCTCCAGGGAAAGATGAAGACAAGCTGCCTTTCTCCAAAGCTGCAGATATCTATGCCTTTGGGTAAGGAAGGAACATCCAGGAGTACCATGAGAGCTTATTAAATGACAGTTGTTACAGGCCTGAGCCTTCCAGTCAGGGATCCCCTTCTCAGACCCGGGATTCCAGCTGGGATGCATTTTCCTCACATACTACAAAAGTCATGGGTGGGAGGGCTGCACAGCCCTGTGCTCCTTCCATAGCTCAGCTGAAACAGTTGGAGCAGTGCCAGGGTGTGGTATTTTCCCCTAGGGGCAGGCAAAGGCTTGATGTGTGTGTTGGCATTGCAGGACTGTGTGGTACGAGCTCCAGGCACGAGAGTGGCCGTTCAGGACCCAGCCCGCCGAGGCGCTCATCTGGCAGATTGGCAGTGGCGAGGGAGTGAAACAAGTCCTTGCAACTGTTAGTTTGGGGAAAGAAGTCAACGTAAGTACATCAGTTGCAGGAGTCCTTCCTTACAGCTATTTCTCAGGAAGAGAGGGACCTGCTTCAGGAGGTTTATTTTACTCATACATCTAAAGAAAAAGGGCAGGAAAGAGAACAGATGAGAACAGGAGACCAGGTTAGAGGCTAAGCCTATGCCTGTAACTGTTGTGCAGAAGTGGACATTCCCCAGACACCAGGAAACTCTTGGATTCTAACAGTGTCCAGCCCCTCTGTTGAACAGTCAGTGTCTGCCTGGGCTCACACACATCACAGTGCTCAGTCAGCTTTCTGTTCTCACAGCTGAGCTGTGAGCCAAGTGAGGTAATGAGCCATAAATGTCCTCTGCAGGAAATCCTCTCAGCGTGCTGGGCCTTCGACCTCAGCGAGAGGCCCAGCTTCACTGTCCTCATGGATATGCTTGAAAAACTGCCAAAACTGAACCGCCGGCTCTCCCACCCAGGACACTTCTGGAAGTCTGCTGAGTGAGTACCTGCTGCTGTTCACAACAGTCATGCCACTCCATTTGTTAACTGATCATTTCTGAGCTTTTTTTGGCCCTCTTGAGGACTGTCAGACCAGGCAGGATGGGAACACTGTGCTCTTCTGCTTCTCTAGTTCTGGGAAATGAGGCAGTTAAGCCACATGCCTCAGACAGTTCATTGCCTGCTTCACCTTATTCCCCTGCTCCAGCAGATCCAAACTCATCCAGTTGTTTGGTGTCAGAGAGTATCCACCAACAGCATCTCTCTGCTTCTCTCACACAATTTGCCCCCAGTTTGTGCTGGATCCCTGACACCCTGTGCTGTCCAACAACTTTAAGCCATGAAATGCTTCTCTGAGACCCTGCCCTCAGCTTTATACAAAGAGCAGTCACTGTGGAACTCTCTGGGCTCTCTCCTTACACCAGTCAGGTGAGCCTGTGTCACTGTGCTCCCTGTAACAAGGTACAGCACAGGGTCAAGACCCTGATGTGGGGCAGCTATTCTGGGCATCCCCAGCCAACAACTCCTCTCAGGCTGTGGGACAGACCTGGCAGCCAAGGAGGCTTCAGCCCTGGTGACTTCCACTGTCTAGGTTTTTAAACATAAAAATTCAAGGAGAAACCAACAAAATCCAAGTTAAGAAACAGACGTGCAGGTAACTGCTGCTTATCATAATAATGATAATCATAATCCTTCAGTCATAATTCAAGGAACAATTTTGTTTTCTGGCCTAAAGCACCCCAGGCCCTGTTTCCAGGCACAGCTTGCACTGGCCAGGGCCATACTCAGGTTCCTTGAGTCTGCTTTTCTGGTATCCATCCTTTCAAGGCATCCAGCTTCACATGGGACATTTGCTCCTATTTTTTTAAACTATCCTACATTGCCTCAGAGGGAGATAGTCATGTTTAAACCCAGTTATGTTATGAAAACACCATTTCTTTTGCCAAGAGATCTGCAGATATAGCAGTGGCCTTGGGTGGTATTTTTGCTTCCTACAGAAACCCACTGCACCCTGGCACTCCAGGCCTGTCTGCCCTATCCTGCCCTCATGTCTCTATCCAGTGGGACCCTCTGGTGTTGTGACACCTTTTCACCTCCTGACCTGCCCCCAAGGAGCAGAGCAAGCACCCAGGTGTCCCCTCAGTCCCATTCCTGTCCTCTGACATCACACTGCTTCTCCTCTGGGCAGTCCATCCATGAGAATGCTCAATTCCAGAGCAATTTGCCAAGTGATTATTTTGAATTAGTGTTTCCACAGGGAGTTGTTCTTGAACAGCTTGTGGAACCAGAGCCTTACACAGCTCTCTCTGCCTGGGTGAACAGACTGACACCCCCACGTGGTTCATGGGAATTTCATACTTGGCTCCTTTTTGTCTGCTCAGAGCATTTACTAGGGGAGAATGACTTTGTCAGTATTAATTACCAGCATCGACTGCTTACTTAGTGCTCATTGAGGTGAAGGCACAGGCATTCCCTGCAAACTGGGATCTGCCCAGGTCCCTGGTTGGGGCTCCAGCAGCCAAGGCCCTGCTCAGAGTCAAACTGCCCCAAAGACACGTGTCCCTCCCTTCTGACAGATCCTTTCACACACTGCACTAACCCCTGCTCCAGCCTGGTCAAAGCTTTGCAGTATGTGGTTCTCAAGGGCTTGCTTTAAATAACTGAAAACTAACTCTCATGGTGTCTTTTTCCCTTCCCTCCCATATTTCTTTGTAGGTTGTAGCTACTGGTGCAATAACGGGCTCCACCTTGCATGCTTCCATGTGTCGTATCCTAACCAGCAACTTGGACAATCACCTTCCATTAAAAAAGCAAAAACAAACCACGAAATTAACCCATGGACATAATCAACACTTTATCCGAGTTCTCCTTTCTGCCTTTGCTTGGTGTGGGCTGTTAGCTTCAATAACCACTCCTGTCTGCGAGACCTTCCTGGCTAACACCTCAGCCTCCTCTCCCTCTGGAGCGTTTCAGGAGCCTGTGACTCCTCCTGGGAAGGGCACAGGGACCTGCCCTGACTGACCAGGTGCACGTGACAGCCAGGGCTGGGTGTCCTGGCAGGTCGGGGCTCTCCTCAAAGTGCGACTCGTGTGTGTCTCTCGCGAGTTCCCCGAGGTGGCAGCTGCAGCTCCCTGATTGCTCTGAGGCCGCGCCTGTGTCCTCAGTGCTGGAGCTTTGTGGCTGAAGGTGACAGGAACACTGTCGTGGCACCGCCAGGACTGAACCTCCACCCGCACTGCAGACCAGCAGGAGCTGAGGGCCAGGTCAGGCCAGTTCTCCCTGGGGCCCAGAGCCAGCACTGGAGCCAGGGTCAGCTTTGTCAGGGCCAGTTCTTGAGGGAAAAGAAGGATTGTCCTTGCTCCACTTGAGTCAGCTGACAGTCCTTAGCCCACCAGGAACCAGACCATGGGCAGAACAGGCCCATGTGGGTCAGCCTGGATCAGCTACAAAGCTGTGTATGAAGAGGAGGAGGGCAGGAGCACCTTTCAGCTCCACGTCCCCTCGCAGATGTAGTGCTTGGAATGTTTTGGTTTGCTTCTGTTTACATCCCCTGGTCAGCAGAATGACTCAGTGTGGGGGCTTGGCAGAGTCACAGGTACCACAACAAACACGTGCCTTTTAGAAAAGGTCTTCTTTCACTGCTTGGGAGGGGACAGGACAGGGCCAGAGGAGAACACGCACTGAGGACCAGGGGGGTTTCTGCTGTCTGAGAACAAACATCCACATCCACTCCCCCAGTCTCCTGCAGGAGCTGACATGCTCTGGCCATGCTCCCCTGTCACCTGAGCACAGGGAATGCTGAGTTGAAAGTGCTTCTGGCTCTGCCAACAGCATAAGAGCCAGGGAATAGACACCTTCTGTAGAGGAGCAAAGGAGTTTGGGTTTTTTCTGTTGAGCTCTTTTAACCTATTCATGTACCTTGAAAAAACCCCCTTTTATCTGTCAGTTTTTCCTTCCCTTTTACTTCAAGGAAACCAAGTGCCCCCTGAAAACCAGTGTCAGGCTTCCCCCCACTGTAGGTACCTGGAAAACCTTCTGTTCTTCCTGCTTGGGCAAATCAGACTGTGCTTTTTCTTCCCACTGATCAAGTTCACATGAATAACTTCATGTATTTGCTGCTTAATTACTTGAGCCTCCTTTGGGTGATCTCAAGCAGTAGGAGAGCAGAACCAAACCTATTTCAGCTCCTTTGATAGGGCAGTAGGTTTGTAAGAAGAACTACGAGTAACACTTTCCCCCTCCCTTCTCCTCTCCTTCCCCACTCTCTGCAGCATTAACAGTAGCAAAGTTGTCCTGCGTTTTGAAAGATTTGGCTTGGGAATCCTGGAAGCGAGTAACCCAAAGCTCTAGCCCGGTGTCATTGTGACCATGTTTCTGCCTGCTCCCACACAGCACCAGAAACCCTCAGGGGCTCCTCCACACGCCGAGGCTGGTGCAGCCCCTCTGAAGACCATCAGCTCAGCCCCGTGTCCTGCCTGAGCACCAGCAGTTATTTAAACAATGTTTACATGATACTTTTGTGTGAACTATATTTTTTTAAACATAATAAACAGTGAATCAAGTTTAACTACAGCCATTCTCAAATAGCACTGAGAAAGAGAAGAACTGTTTCTGGTTCCTCCTGGTGTCTGTGGTCAGTAGGAGCCACGCTCTGCCTTCACAGTGCTGGGTTCCCTGAGCAGTGGGACTGTAGTTGCAGAACAGCGATGTGGCTCCTACGAGGCCTTGGCCTTATGGAGGGAGTTTCCTTCATGAAGGTAAAGCCCAGCCTGCTGCACTGGGACTTGCCCAAACCTGTCATTGAGCCCCAAGGCTTGTTTCAGCTGGGTCACCCTGAATTAAGCTCCACCAGCACAGATCTGCTGCAGGGAGAGCATCCAACCATGGGAGCTGTGTCTCAGTTAATGACTCAAGCGCTCTTCTCCACAGAACTCACACTAAAATCTGCTCCTTCTCATACAATCCCAGAGGAATTAAGACTTGCTGGCCTTTAAAAATAAACCCATGACTTGTCACAGCTCTGTACAGGGGACAGATTCTTCTTTTGAAGTTTAGGCACAAGTTCTAGTCTCCTGAAGTTGTGGCATTTCTGGAAACATAACACTGCCCAACAGCCTTGACACTTCCAGCCCCATCACCACTGCAGGTGTAGAAGAAAAGACATTTTCCAGAGCTGCAGGGAAAGGCTAGAGAGATAGGACAAGGGAAAAGCCATCCCTAATTAATGCATTAACTAAGGCCTTGATGCACAGAGCTTGTTAAGAACTTCAGAGTCATTGCATGCACAGTGTTGCCACCACCTACCATCAGTCACCTTTAAACTTGCCAACTCTTTGTTTCAAAAATACAGGACTATACCAGTTGTTTTGGGTAAAAAAACTTAAGAGCAACAGAAACCTTGCAACCAGGAAGGCAATATCTGGGTCTGGAGGGCCTGTCCCACCCCAGCAAAGGTTGATTTTAAGACCAAAGAAACATCCCCAGCCCCCTCAGTGCACAGTATGGGGGTTGTGGAGGCAGCAGCCAGTGACTGCATTGAGGTGATGGATTCATTATCCCACTTGCAAATTAATTGCGGGCCCTGTTACCAGAGGCTCCCTTGTGCTTTCCATCTGCATTCCTCAGCTTCTGTGAAAGAACCCTCAGGACACCAGGAGAGTTCAGACCCTCCTGTCTGTGCAGCACCAGTTTTGCCAAGACAGGTCCTTAGGGTTCCTTGGGATTCACTGGATTTCATTTCTCCAGCTGCACCAGCTCATTACACCCCTGGCATCCCTTTCCCCACCATCACAATGTCTGGGGAGGTGAGCTCCAAAATCCTATGGGCGAAGTGCCAGCCCTGGGTTTGGCTGCCTCCTGTGGAGAACTGAGTGGCACAAAACCTGAGTTCTGTTGAGCAGAGACCTTCACTCCTCTCTGTCAGCTGTAGCCTCTTAGAAGTGTTTTGGCAGAGACCTTTTTAAATGTGTCTTGGATATAAAAGAGAAAATGGGTTTGGCATGGCCTTGCAGTACTCTCTGATCCCCTTTCCTCTCCCCTAGTAAAGGCAAATCAACCCCCTCCTGGCACAGCTGTTTCACCTGCACCCTCAGGCTCTGCAGGACTCCATAGTGTTTGTTTGCTCAGTAATTTTGTGTCAGCAGCATTAAGCAGAAGTTGTTTTCCCACAAGTGCTGCTTAAACAAGAGCAGCACAGCACAAACCCAAAGCAGCGAGAACTGAGCTGCCTCTAGGCTGGAATCCTCCGTGGGCTTCCTACAGACATTCCCTTTGCAGCCCCCCTGCTCAGTCCGTGTCCCCCAGGGCTGGGACAACCAGGGCATTCCATGTGGGACCAGTGGCCCAGCTGGGAACTCGGGTTTTGCCTGAGGCCGGGCTGGGGGAAGGACAGCCAGCACTGGGTGTGCAACCAGACAGAAACAAAATGACTAAGAAAGCCAACAGACTGTCACCATTTGTCCTTCCTGTAACTGCCCTCACATGCAGTTCGTGCCCCACCACGCCTCAGGTCAGTGTGCCAGACGCTGAGGGACCTGGGAACCTGCTGGGAACATGCCCTGCTCCCCTCCTGGGCACAGGAACTTATTCAGACACCTGCCTTCAACAGTGAGAATTTGGGATTCTAATCCAACCTGACCTGGGTGGTGCGTGGAACACCCATAAACTACCCTGCGAAACAAAGCCCAGCCTCTTGTCCCCATTCAGCCCAGAGGAGAGACCAGTTCCCGTCTCTGGGCTGATTTTTGTTTCAATCAGTGGGGGCACAGGGCTCTGCCATCCCTCAGCACCCTACAAACCAAGTGACAGTCCCTGGGTTGTGTTCAGTCACACGTCCTGTCCCTGCCCCGTTGGAGCCGTCAGTGTGACAATGCTGCTACAGGAGCCACACGTCAGTAGTGAATGTAAATGGTCTGTAACATGGTGAACGTGGACACGTTTTCTTTTCAAATGTGATGTAAACTTTGTACAGTACAAATGTTTTTTTATATTTTCTATGAACTGAGTGTCTTCCAGAATTGCTATTAAATTGATTACAAATTGTTAGGATTAACAACAATTTCTGTATTAGTTTATGCAACCAGCAGGAAAAAAAAAAAAAGAAAAAACCCCAACAAACAAGTGCACTGTATGCTACTGGAATTCTGGATATGTAGGAATCTTTTCAGTGAATAAATCTTTGCTCTGGATAAAGTGAGTGTTACTGAGTCTTGGTTTGACCTTTCCCTGCCCATCTACTTGTAGCCCACCTAGAACAGGAGCAGATTCCCACAGGGACCCCCTGACAGGGAGGCCACTGGGGCTGTCCCCACTGTGCTCCCTCACCCCCTGCTCCCTGCCCCGCAGCAGAAGGGGATTCCCTGGCATTTCCCAGTTCCCTACACCACCCCCAAAAACCCAAGAGACACTGGGCACTGGGGATCATACAGGGTGGCCTTGAGGAGACACTGAATGACCAGAGCGGGACCCTCATGATGAGTGAGGGCAGCCCCAGAGCACAGATCCTCCCTGGGCCACAGAACCTGCCCCCAAGGCCCTGTGCCCTGCCAGGCTCAGCAGACCCAGAGCAGGGAACGGCAGGGAGGAGAGCAAGTGTTAAAACCCTGCTCTGCACTGGGACAAGATCAGCAGCTTCTGAGCAGAGATGGGTCTAGAAACCCTGTTGTAACAGAGAAGCCCTTTGCTGAAGCAAAGAGGGACAGAATTCTTGGGTTTAGCTTATACAAGAGAAAAATAAGAATGGAGCAGCCCTTGCTGAGCCTGGCAGTTTTTGCTGCATTGACTCAGGAACCTGTGGCCTTGAAGCCTGTTTGCCCCCTCCCCATCCCACAGGCTGTTGGCCACCGACCTCCTCCCTCCCTGGTGACACCAGCTCCTGCTTGTTTGTGTTTCCTCTCACAAGTGCCAGCAGCCCCGGCCCAGCCCACAAACAGCTGCCCCAGCTTTGCTGGAGCTCTGGCCCTTCACTCCCTTTGATTCTTGGGACCAATCACCTCAGAAAGCAAGGAGAGAACAGCACCCAGGCCTGGGCTCCTGCCCTCCCTGCCAGGTCCAGGCCACTCTCCTCCTGCACAAGGCCACTTTAAGAGATGTTGAGTCCATTTGCAACTATCAGTGTTTTTCCCCCGGATATGAGTCACATTATTAAATGGTCAATGAAGCTGCCATTTAACTATTTGAGAAGCTGCCCCACACACACTCCAGGCCCTTCAGGGACCCTCAGCTCCTTTCCCCACCTTTGCACAAGGTTCTGCCCCCAGCTGCAGAGTAGGGCAAAGCTCCGCCAGCCAGACCCTGCTCTGCTCTGAAAATGCCATTGCCATGTGCTAATTAATCCACCCCTGCCAAAGACCTTGCATGGGAATAACGATAGCATTGTGCCACCCTGCCGGGAATGGGCCGAGGCATCATAAAAGCACAGTTTTACATGTCATCCATCTCATTTGCATCTCTCATATACAAGCAATAAAAAGCTCTAGATAAGTTGAGCTTTGTTGTCTTTCATGAAGAAAAGGAAATAATGGATTTAATTCTCAATTAAACTTGAAGGGCAGATTTAAAAAAAACCCAAATGCACAACCTCCCATCCCCAAGCACAAAGGTTCTGCTCCAGCTGTGACCTGGAGCAGTTTGATGTTTACCTGCCCAGGTTGTACCCCAGAACTGCCCTGGGTTGTCCAAGGCACCGACACAGTGAGGCTCCACCACTCCAGGAGAGCCATTGCAAGGGGAACACCAGCAGGCACCACCCACAGCCCAACAGAGACAAATCCAGCACAGAGGGATCATTTCCAGCTGCACTGTAACACTCAAGGGCGTTTCAAACCTTCCAAGCAGCCCTGCTGGGTGTTTGACACACCAAACACCTCAGTACAGCCACAGAAATGGGGGTTCACTCAAAGGAGGCACCAAAGAACCACCCACAAAGCACATCTCAGACTATGAACAAACCAACTGGAACAGAATCCAAGAAAGCTGCACACAACTCACCCCTGCCCCATCCTCAGAGCTCAGCCTGCTCCTCCCACCCAAGGCAGCAGCTCTGGCCCTTTCAGCCCAGCCCTGGCTCCCAACTGGGTAACCGGGGCAAGAGAGAGTGGCCTGGGGTGCCATCCACTCAGAGCAGAACCCCTCTGCACAGGGCCAACATAACATAGCATTGCCAGGAAAAAACCCCATGAACAAAAAGAAAAAGCCTTTCACCTACCTGACCTCTACTCTGCCTGCTGACTCCTGGAGCTGACTGGCCCTATACCCACTACAGTCACTGTCTACTTAGCTCTGCCCCACAGCCCTCAGCTGTCCCTTATGAGCTTCAGCAGTCCCTGATGAGCCTCAGCTGTCCTTTATGAGTCTCAGCTGTCCCTTATGAGTCTCAGCTGTCCCTTATGAGCCTCAGCTGTCCCTTATGAGCCTCAGCTGTCCCTTATGAGCATCAGCTGTCCCTCATTCCCCTACCTGGCAGGGGCTGACCTGCTGCCCCTGCCTGGCCTCACCAGCCCCCAGGTTTCCTGCGTTTACCCTGATGCAAGGCCCAACCTTCTGTCACCTCCCTGCACTCATGGATCCTGTCCACATGTTCTTTTCCTTTTCCTCAAGTTAATAAATGTTATTAAAACCAGGCGAGAAGTATACACACCAAAGTTAGACTGCTCCCCAAACCTCAGGAACATGCCCTGTACACTGTGGGATAGAGGGCAGCCAGCAGTGTTCCTGTAGTGCCAGCCTGGTGCCATCCCCGCCAGGATGGGGCTGGGAACTGCCAGCCCAGCTGCCCCAGTTCAGCCCAGCTGCCTCAGTTCTCCCCGCATGTGGGGTTTTTGCCAGCACCAACAAGCGGGTACAGAACCAGGCTAAGAACAAGGAGGTCTGTCAGCACTTCAGTGCCGTGGCACACAGCCTGTTCTGGATGCTGAATTCCCTTAAAGCCATTAAGTGTTAATGAAGTCAGGCACTAATTGATTGAGAAAGTGTTAATCTGTAACTCCCAGGCAGGTCCTAGCCCAGAGAGGTGCACAACCACTTCAGTAACCCCTAGCCCAGCCCAGTCCCTCTGTCGCTGGAGCACTGCTTTTGTGCTCAAATGAGCTTAAAGCCTGCACTGGGCACTCTATAACCACAGAACAACCTGCTCAATTGTTTCAGAATTTTAAAAGATATATTTTGTACCTGGTATCTTAGATGAAATTTCAATTTTTATCTTGGAGTAGAATAATTATCCACTGACTTGAATACCTGCTATTTACCAGACACATTTCATCATGGCTAGGCATCCTGAACAAAGATATGGGAAGGGCTCAAAACACGCTTGCTACAAGCGCACTGCTGGCTAAAAAGGCCAATGCTGGACGCTAACCCTAGCCAGCACCGTAACCCCAGCCCCAACCCTACCCACTGCCCCTGCGCACCACTCCCCAAGTAACTGCTCCCCGGAATTCCCACCGCCGTTAAAAACCACTGCCCCTAAGTTACACAACTGCACAGTACCCCTGGCCCTGGCACCAGCCAGAAGCCGGATGCTAACCCTAGCCTTTACCATAACTCTAACCCAAAACCCAAACTTTGGCCCCCCCTTGCCACTACCCCAATATCCACTCCCCAGAATTATTAGTGCTGCTAAAAACCACTACCAGGAAGCAACACAACCACACATTACCCCCAGCCCTAAAGCTAACCAGAAGCCGGAACCTAACCCCAGCCTTTACCATAACCCTAACCTGAAACCCAAACTGTGGCCCCCCCTTGCCACTACCTAAATATACATTCCCCATAATTATTAGTGCTGCTAATAACCACGACCAGTAGGCAACACAACCAGATCCAGCGAGGCCTGTGGCCAGACAATTCCCAGCGACACAACTATCCATTCACTTGTTTTCAAGTGAAGATAATATGCAAGTAAACCAATCTGATATAAATAAGGTCACAAAGATAAACAGTACATTTCAAAGAAAGATTTCAGCTCTAGGTACCATAGTACAAAACTCTACATTTTCTTTTTATTTACAAAAAATACCAGATTTATACTAGCATAGACAGTATTAAAAAATAATTTGTATTTTCACTATTAAGATAATCTATTAAAGGCGTTTCAGAATAAATAGCAACAAAAGTTAAATTTACTATTTTTCTTAATTAAGGCTGAGGTTTAAGAGTCAAATCCTACAATCCTATATATGTACATGATTGAACATGTATAAGAAAAAGGATTTGACTCCATGTTTTTTGGAAGTAACCACAAATGTGCAAGTATTGTCTAAAAGAGAAGTGGATTTGTTCTTCAACTGGTGGATTGTAAAGCTCTTTTGACTTCATGTGGGAACACAGCTCCAAATATATCTTCATGGTATCGCTTTTGGCTCTGCGAAGAAGAATGGACACCCAAGAGATGAATTAAATGCTGCCAGCTCCTCCTTACCTATCAATTCAGTAACTAAAATGCCTTTTGCATGTGTAGGACTGGTTCTGTGATCGTAGACTTCTGTTACTGTCAGTGAAAGGGATCTCTCTGAATCCCAGGCACATTTGTTCCAGGATGAGTTCTGGTAACAAGAGAGTCCTAAAAAACAGCAGCCCCAGGCACTGTGTTCTCAGTGATGGGCCCACTAACTTCCTACCCTCACTCTCCTATCTTCATAGAATCATAGAATATGCTGAGTTGGAAGGGACCCATCAGGATCACTGAGTCCAACTCCTGGCTCTGTGCAGGACACCCCAACAATCCCACCATGTGCCGGTTGGTACAATAAAATCTCAAACTCCTGATGTTACCAACACACTGCAAAGCTGATCCCCAGGACCCACATGGAGATACTGGGGAAGAGGGTCGGTGTAAGAGAAGAGCAGCACGAGCCACTCTCACACCCTGACCAAAAAGAAACTGCATTTGCAGTCACAGTGGGGGGACTAAGCCTTTTTTCCTTCTCCATTCGTCTGCAAAGGAGCTCATGGCAGCTCAGTGGGCTCTGAGTGTGGCTTTGCAGGCTCCTGTAACCCACCCTGGAATACTGGCTGCAGAGAATACCCTGTGCATCAGAGTGTACCTTGAGCTGAAAGAAATACTCCTCTGCTTGCTGCTCACTGAGCTCCAGGGTCCTGGAGATGGCCCCTTTGAGTGCCCGCGCGACGTCCCTGGCCATGCGCACGTCCCCGCAGACGTACACGTGCCCCTGCTCCTGGTG
The DNA here is from genome assembly GCA_013396755.1 of Sclerurus mexicanus. Classification (NCBI taxonomy): domain Eukaryota; kingdom Metazoa; phylum Chordata; class Aves; order Passeriformes; family Furnariidae; genus Sclerurus; species Sclerurus mexicanus. The sequence goes on from VWZF01001080.1 coordinate 564,654, forward strand.
CAGGAGCTCACACACTTGGGTCTCCAATTGCCTCTGAAGAATGTCCTGAACATAGACCTTAGGAACAGAAAAAGGAACATCAGACAAGGTTTCTCAAATGCTACTTTGGCTGCTGGCTCTTCTAAATTCAATATCTGTGCACCAAGGCTCTAAATGCCCCATCTATTCTACGTCTGTGCTGCACCACAGCAGAGAAGAAAAATGTCTTCCTTCTGCTTTTACAAGCCCCTGATTTGGAAGCTGAGCCTGTCTCTTGACTACATTAGAGTAGACTAAGACTCTTCTATATGTCAGTGTCTCCTAAATTTCCAGGAAAGTAGGAGAGCTAAAGAGGATAGCTTGAGTGCTGTTGTTTTGTCCAATCAAGATTTCTTCTATATAAAATTCATTTCTTCGTCACTGTGTCATTGAAATGTGGATAAATGGCCAGAGCCAACTCATTTCTAACTCATGGACTAATCAAATCCTGCAAAATCTAAGGTTTCTGAATATGTTCCAGTTTCTAGTTTCAAAGGCTGTTTGCACTGGAAGTGCAGTGAGGGGTTATATTCATGTAGCTTGCTTGTGCACAGTGAGATTCCCCTTCATTTGAAGGACAGAGGCCTTTTGTCACCTGCTCACAATAAACTGAAGCAAAATGCTGACATTTTTTAAAGAGCATTGTTAAACAGAGTCCAGATCTTGACTTGAGGGATGATTCTAGAAGGAGCCAACCCTTAAAGAACAAAGGAATCAGCCTTACTTTAGCTTGGCCAGGCAGTCTGGAGTAAGCTGTGTAGACCTCTTTCAGGACTCCCTTCCTCTTCATTTCCTCAGTTTCTTCTTTGTAGATGTGATCCACGTCTGGCTGCCGGCAGCCAAACAGTAATGTCATGTCACCTGCTTTGATCCCTGAAACCAACAGGGGAAAGTGTTTGTCTGAGCACCTGGGGCAGTCACTAACAACCACCCATGATTTACAGAGACACTTTAAGTCCCCAAACCCCTCAGGAGCACTGGGATGGTCTCCAGTGGGATGGATTAGCTGTGCCAGTGCAGTGCCCAGTCACCCTGGGGGTGACAAGTCTCTGTGGGGGTTCCTTGGCTGACGTTTGTGGGTGTCTCTGGCTGCAGAGCCCTTGTCTGAAGGACTGGGGATGTCCCTACTGTGTCACCCTCCACATGACTGTTGCAAGAAGTACCTCTCTGCTCTAGGTCATAGAGTCGCTGCAGCCAGAAACTCCTGAAGGGAGCAATCCCTGTTCCCGAGCCGATCAGAATGCAGGGCTTGGTTGGCTCCTCTGGGAGATGGAATTCATTAGCACTAGAATTGAAAAGTATGTTGATTAGGTAATTAGTTTCTGATGGACTCTCAGTGTCAGTGTCCTGGCTGACTGTGAGCAGAACACCTGAGTGCCCAGTTTGAAAGCAGTAATGGGGCTGAATGGGGTGCCTTGTCCTCCTTGTTCCCTCAGCTTCCCATACTCTGCAGTGGATAAGCTGACAGTGGGGATAGGGTCATATGAATAGAATTATTTCACAACTTTCTAATGATTTGTGAGTTCACTCAATGTAAAACGTGGTAAAAGATCTCATATCCAGAAGACAAGGCACCCCCTCTCTTCTCAGACCCAGCTATTCCAGCTTGCACTCAGCAGTCACTTGAAAACATGCAAAAAAAGTAAAAAACCCACTGAAGAAGCTGAACTAAGAACTGCTGTTTTTTGGGGGGGTTTAATTTTCTTTTTTCTCTGTCCTGCACTCACTCACCTGCGTATGAAGCATGGAACTGTTTCATCAAGAGCTATTGTGTTCAGCCACATGCTGCAGACTCCATGGTGCAAAGGCCCTTCTCCATCTAAGCAGAGCAAGGGAGAACATCTCTGTCAGCACTCAAAAGCTTTCTGTTTTTAAAAAAACAGTTTATACTTAAAATTATGGTTTTTAAATAAGTGTATGTCCAGTAATGATTTGTAAACAAAGGATACACTGATGATGGGGCAGGATTTTAGCAAATCCTAGCCCAGTATGACCACCTGCACTGCAGTGTACTATTCTGCAAGTATCACAATACTCATTTTTTGTTACAGATATGCTTCATGACGTAGAGCAGATAAAAGGTTTTATTCTGAACCACAATGCAGCTTGAAATATAATTTAATTAAGAGAGAAATGCAAACAACAATTCATTACCTCTTGTCCTGTAGTTTACAACTGCAACTGTCAGATGAATTTCTCTGGCTGTCATGTCACAGGAGGAGCTGACAGAATAGTACCTGGGTTTCAGAACTGGCAGCTGAGTCAGCAGGAAAGCTGTGGAAACCTCAGCAGAGGGAAACTCCTCCAGGACTTCCAGGATATTTGGGCTGTTGTAAAACTTCCATTTATTGTATTCTTCTGTGCTCTAAAAGCCAAGGGGCATCACCACAATGTTACCAGGTCATGCTGAGTTCAGGAGAGCAGGGATGTTTGAAATGTCACTTATTTATAAATAAGATTCCTGCTTTACGTTCAATTAAATATGCAGGCAAATCAACAGAGAGTTCTCAAAACTTTGCCAAGACCAATACTGGTCAAAGAAATTGTTTAGTTTTTGAAAACAGAATTACAGAATCCCCACTATAATGTTCTCAGACACCAAGTCTCTTAGTAAGGATGCAGAAACCGAAGTAGAATCTGTTTCTTAGCTCCCTGTTATGGGGACATGCACAAAACTGTGGATGCCCAGGTCCTAATCACTACTGAGCTTTGCTGAGCCAGAGGGAGGAGCCAGCCCTCGCCACACCTATGAGTCTTTGGGTACTTAAAACCACATCCCTTACTCTCACAGTACTAAATTCTCTGAGAAAAATATCTACCACCACGAGGTGAGAGCCATGCAGGCAGTTATCCACCCAGAACCACACAGGAAACATCAGATCTGAAGCCTCCTGCTTCCCACCCCCAAGCTGAGCCTCAAGACAACCCCTTCTCTCACTATAGTTGGCTTTCCAAGAACACAGAACATGTAACAGAGGCATAAAAAACCAGCACTATCATTACAAAATAGTTTTAAGCTTCTGCTACACAAAGGACATCAGAGAGCCCAGTATAAAGTACTGCAAACAAAGCTCCAGCCGCAAGGCCTACCTGACACAACGCTTCCAGCCTCTGCTTGTCTCCTTCTGCTCTCACCAGCTGGGAGAGTTTTTTTAGCAGTTGTTGGGAGGGTGGAGTAGTGATATCAAGAAAGTATGTCAAAGCCTCAGGGAGCGTGCAGGCTGGAATCTTTCTGTCACTGGTCCAGTAGCCACCTGAAAATGAGGGAAATAAAAGGCCACTTGGCAACGCCCATGGTATTTGGCAGCTGTAGAGCTTTGCAAAACTTAGTGTCCTTCAAAATATGCCTTCAGGGAGGGTGCATCGGGTGTAGACCACAGGACCCTTCTGAAAGAGGTTAATGTGAGGTTTCACACATTTTTAACCGGAGGATCTGACACACAGAACTGCATGACAACAAAAGACTACTTGGAAACTCTAAGTCTTTAAATTGAGGAAACCATCTTTCTGTGTGCCAGAATCCCATAATTTAGCAGATTGTTCCTACTAAGATGGGAAAGATGGTCGGGACATGTAAGTCTATTGTGGCAACAATAAACAAACTGTTGATTAATTTAATTGCAGTCAATGGCCAGTTCAGCAACTGAATTACAAACAGTGTCACCTTAGGTACCTCTGCAAACCCTGATTAAGTCACCACGGATTGCCAGAGTGTGCAAAATCAGAATCAAGAATTATAAGAATAGCTAAAAAGCAGCAATAAAATCCTATTGAAACTTAAGAAAAAGATCATAGAATCAAATTCTGTCACTAAAAATTCTTAGGTATTTTAAAGAAATCTGTCAAACTTCCTCTGTTATTTTTTCTGAAGAGAGCCAATTTACCATCAGCGCAGGTTTCAAGTCTGATAGTCTGATCAGCTGGAGGGGCATCCCTGACACGTGCAACGATACCATGGACTAATTCCGGCTGGTTGCCTGGGAAAATCCCGATGTGTTCTCCGGGCAGGTAGTGCACTTCCTGATTAGTCTCACAGGAAAGTTTAACCAGAATGGTAGCACGACTGGATAGAGAAAGAGATGAAACAGATCTTGGTTATGTTGACAGGATTTCTGTTGCATTGTGCAGAAAAGGAATAAATCTGCAGTGGCAGTTGGCAAGGGCTCCCTCGTGTTCATTACCAAATACCATACCAGCTTAGGACTTCATGGAGACTTAAATCAGAGTCCAGATATTTGAAGTACTTGTATCCAAACAAATCAGGTGCTGAAGTGCTGCCTGATCTGTCCAGTACAAAATAAACATGCCTGAAATCAGCCAGTCCAGTGGAAGCGCAGCCCCGCTGCAGACTGCACAGCTTAGATAGTTCTACTAAGGATAGTATAAAATTCCCATGTATTTCTTAATAACTGCAGGGAGAAGATGTCTATAACCAGTCATTTAAAATATTTAAGATTTTAGTAAAAGGTAGTATTGCAATATTCAAAAGAATGAGGTATCATATATACCTGGACTTTGAACTTTGAAGATTCTGCCTGAATTTCAGCTTCATGGGAATTACATCCTTGGCATGAATGCTTGCAAGAGCTGGTGAGAAAAGAGGACATGGCTCGTGGTAACTCCGTGATCAGGTTTGTTTAAAATGTTTTCAAATAATATGCAGAGAAGAACCAAACCTTCCTTGCCCTAGAACATGACTGATGATCAGTTCAGTTGTGTGTGCTCTAGCCCCTGACTGAAAGCAGTTTATCTCAGGCTGTACCTCATTATATGCGTTCTACCATCTAGCAGGGTCAAAAGCACTTCTGAAAAACCTTCCCATTTCAGTCCCATCTGAGGTAGCAAAGACAGAGGAAGGGGAATGTGGGAGCAATACCTTTAGCCAGGTCCATAGGCTGAGAGTCATACACTATCCTGTAATTGGTGGGATCCCAGCTTTCCTCAGAGGTGTAGATCTCAGGCAACTGAATACTGTATCTCCCACGGATGTTAAAAATGTCACAGGCAGTCTAGAAAAAGAAAAAAAAACCCATGAGAAAATGAGGCTATTCACAGCAAAAAAAAAAAAATTCTTAGCATCATCATATCCTAATGAGGAGCTATCAGTTTCATAGATTGCTGTTTCGTATTGCTTCTCTTCAGTTCAGTGTTGTTACAGGGGTCCAGTGAGTTCAGTAACATCTCACTTCTACACCAGTATATAGTCAAAAAAAGTTCTACTGCAAAAATTCTGCTGTTTGATGCTACCACCCCTGTTCATACTGACCATCCCATTACCCAACAGGGTTCATGCAACTTTATGTGAATATTAACAAAATAATAGAAAAAGGACTCAGTTCCCTCTCCAACTTAGGCAAGCAGTAGAGAAGAAGGGAGTTCCAAATTCAGATATGAATCCAGATGTTTGCTTTCCTTCATTTTCCCTCCTTTTCTGGGAGGTTAGTGAATACTGAACTAAAAGGAATGAATGAACTAAAATATGAGCTATATTTCTATATTCACCTTGAAGGTACTGACTGCCCAAGTGCGAAAAGCTTCTTCTTGCCCATTGAGTTCATCCCCTTCACCAACTGGAGTGAGCTGGGAAGCCCCAAGCTGGGCCAGTTTTTGGTCAATAACATGAGCAAAGGCACAGAACTCTGGATATGTGCTGGACCCCAAACCAAACACAGCGTACCTGCAGATGGAAATAAAAATAGGATTGCTCTGTTGAGCTACATGAAATGCAAAAGGACGCAATCACATGCAAACCAAACAATAAAGTATTTTTACCTAATTTTCTTCGTCAGCAGTTTCAGTGTGAGCAAGGAGTTCTTCAAGGTCTGCATAAAAATTCATAAAATACTTAAGGTTAGGAAAATACCCTGATTTAGAACAGAAGTGAGACCCTGATTCATATCTTACTCCAGGACATTAGACAAATGAACGGGTTGTCTTTGGTCTCAGTCTTTGAGTCTCATACATGCTTCTGAGAGGAACATTACCTTTCCGTTACCTGGAGAATCTCCATTTCCAAAAGTGCTTGTAACGACTAAAAGAAGTGTTTCTTTCTCCAGGTCACCAATATTGTACTCATTCATGCACAGAATCTGGAAGGAATAAAGCTCATGAGACATTGCTAGCAGAGATAAGATCTAGCTGTAGATACCTCTGGTGTCAGATGACCGCTGACCAAACTGACAAGGCATTTTGCTAAGTGAACACAAAATCAAAGTTCTAGGCCAACTTATATTTACTGAACATTCAAAATCTAGGTTTGGAGAAGCCAAACTTCTTCCTCCATGCAGTGTAGATGATTTACACTCCCTACCTTGGTGTTGAAGGCATAGTTGAACAGGCTGCACAGAGTGTTGGCAAATGTTTCTGATTTCCCCGTCTCTGTTGCAAAGATTACAGTGACCTTGGCCCTGGTGGCCATAGCTTGTCGCATGAGTGAAGATGCAAACAGTACAGCTCTGGGAAAAAATAACCACACATAATTTTTAATATAGCTACTTTATTCATATTGATCCACAAACAAGCGAGGAAACACTGATCCTGAGCATGGCTTTTCCGTGGAAGATGGTTCAGAAGCAGCACTCTCTAGATAGCCCTGAAGAAGAACCTTAGATATAACTGTTACCTCAGTGTGGACAGGTAAGGCTATGGTTCAAACAACTCAAGTAATCCCCACTGCAAGAGTGGCTTTTGGTTTTTAAAGCAGAACAGAAACATCACAAGAATAGAATAGCTGGATAAAACATGCAGAGTCTTATTTGAACCGCTTACTTTGCCAAGATGCTAAACTTTATTTCTTTTTTCTTTGGCCTCCGGGTCTCGTCATGCCACACATGTGTTTTCCATGCATCCACCTTTGAAAAAGAAAAGTTAAGCTTCAGGTAAAAAATGCAAAATAGTAAATACAAGTTTGTATATCTTTAAAGGGCCAGATCAACTAGAATCTGTATATGCAATCCACTGAGTACAAATATAGGATCAGTCTATGTAGCATTAAACAGTATTTTACCTAAAGCCAGAGAATTCAACAGAACTAACATACCTTTCACCTACAATAGCTCTTGTCTGCTATTTCTGAATCTCTCCAGTGAACTTTAACCTGGGCTTGTTACCCAGACTCCTTCAGAACCCATATTGCATCTGCACTGCTGAGGTTGTCTGCTAGATTTGGCTTGTGTTTTTGATGATGTGTACCTGGTAGTAATAGAAGGGACTGAGGACATAGTTCAACATCTCTTGGTGGAACACAGGGGTAATGCTGCCGGATATGGGAGGCACAATCCACACCCAGTCGGCCGGGCAGCCGCCCCGCACGCGGTACTCGTTCTGCATGTACTTCATGAAGGACTCAGAGGCAGAGTGGTGATCCATGATAGTTACATTTTGTTTCTAGAATCATTGCAAAAAAGAAAAACATACGTTAAAAAGCCTATTCTGCTTTCCTTTCTACCTGATGTATTTAAAGCAATCCTCTTGCTTTGGTTAATATTTCCAGGACTTTACTCAGTGCTGGGAAATAAATACTATCAGCAACTACTGTATAAATACAGACTGAGGCGCGGGCCTTTGATTACGGACTCTTAGATCTTTTCCTTAATATCAGCATTTTACCTCTCCAGCACTGGGAGTGCACGCTGTAAAGCCACGGATTCACTTTTACCCACTTTTCATATTGTCATTATATGCTAAATAAACTGTAACTGAAAATAAAATATATTAATCTAATGGCTTTACATAGGTTTCAATACATTGACAAGTGTATTAAAAGGATGAAAAATCTTGCCTTTAACTTCCTTTTCTTTTTCTCTCCCTTCTGCCTTCCCCTGAGAGGAAATATGGATTCCTCTACTTTCCCAGGTGTAAATCAAGAATAATTCTATTGGAATCACACTGTAATCTTCACTGAGCATTGGGACATTGGCACTACATTTGTATAAAGCTATTGGAAACGAGAGAAAAAAGGGACACTCAGTGTTCAGTGTCTCTCCCACACTTGTTGACTGACCTGGAAGCTATGCAGCACAGCCACATTGATCTCTACAACAGCTCGGTCCTTCCATAATGATGACAGTTTGTTTGTTTCCAGTCCCATTCTCCTCCCTACCTCCTACATGTGAAAAGGAGAGACAAAAGGGAAAAGCAAATTTACTACATGGAACTTAGACCCCATGATTTCTCCATCCTCAAAAGCAGGAAAAATTAGTGCAGAAGGGGGAAGAGTCAGTCTCACGCTGGGAAAGTGATGCCAGCAGAAACACCTGAGATTAAAGGTAAACTTGGATTTTGGAGTTCTGGTTCTTGAGGTTATTGCAGTTTTGTAAAGCAGGGAGTGGTTCTCTCCCATCCCCGCAAACACTGGTAGTGTCCCTTTCTCAAAGCTGTTCCCCCACCACGTTCATTCCCTCTGCAGACCAACCCACTTCCACTTGAGCAGGTTACCTTCAGGATGTTGTATCGCTGCACGTCACAGAAGTCTCGCACTCCTATCTCTGTCCCCATGTACCAGCCATTGAAAGGACACGCGGTGAACTCGAGACCTCCCACCTCCAGGAGCATGTTGGCCACAGCAGGCAGTGCATACCACCTCAGATCCAGATCCTTAAACCATTCGTACCTGTCAAACAAGCAGTTTGCTTTATTTTTGCACGTCTTTTCCTCCTTAGGGCGATAACCAGCAAAGCCCAGGAAGTTAAAGAGTATCAATTCTAGGAGGAATGACCCATGGAGCAAGGCCTGTGGAAGCTCACAGCAGTTTTCAGTGCAGTAACTGAGGATTGCCTCCTACAGAAACTGCAGAACCATATTACAGAGTTCCGCAATCTGCAGGCCAGTCCCAAAACGAACAAGAAGAAAAAAACAATGAGAGAAATGCAGTAAACACTTTGTTATGAGTGAAGCTGTATTTTACATTTGTATTACATTGGCATAAGAAATGATGATTTTTAAAATTCTGAATATGATTGAAATGCAGATTGGGGGAAAAAAAGATTTCCAACAAAACTGCTATTGGCTTCCTTAATTTAAACCCTATTTCTTTGTTCTAACAGGAATTTTATCTTTCAGGACAATTTACCATCATTGCACCCTGACAAAGAACTCATAAAATGACTGCCACAGGCACAGCCCAATAACCTGCCAAGGTGAGGCAGAGGCAAAAATGCAATTATCTAAATCTTGCATGCTTACTTTGGATGCTCCATTGGCACTTCAAGGACAATTTCTGGAGGTAATTCAAATATTTCTGGGTCTTGGCCGTTTGCTTGGAGAACAAGTGGAAGTACATCAAAGCGGCCACGTTTCGGCTTCCACCCAAGCTCCATGCACAGCTGTAAATACGGAAAGCATATCTTGTGTTTCTTTCAGGTTTCTCCCTCCAGATTTGAAGACAGAAGAATTTTAACCCTCTAAAACCTGCTGAGGTAAATTGTAAGTAGTAAAGGTTACATTTCCCATTCAAACAATGTTGAGACCTGTTGTTGAAGGGTTGTGTCCCTGGTCATGTGCCCTGATAGGGCAGTATTAGCAAACCCTGTTCTGAGATGGAGGGCAATACTTTTATATCAGGACTGTAAGAAATAATTGTTCCAGCCTGCACCTGAAACCTGTGTGGCAGAACATCCCACTGACTCCTCACCTCCCTACCGCTCTGCACCAATATGCAAGTTAAAAACCCAGGGAGATGGGTTAGCCAAGATGGGAAGCAGCTGGATGCTGGATTTGGGAGTGTACCTGTGTGAACTCCACATTAGCGGGGTCTCCGAGGACAGACCCGTCTGGCATTTGATACCCAGCATAGCGGATCAGCTGGCTGTTCCACACGCGGAAGTCGTGCTTCCCATCAGTCCTCTGCGGGAACACAGTGATGGCTGATCTGCACAGAGACACCATCACATCCCCTTACACCACTGCAGCACTGCGCACACGTTCTCATTATTAAGCCATATATTGTTATCCAACAGAAAATATTTTATATTTCTAAAATAAGCATCAGTAGAAATAAAATCATTCATCCTCTCTACCCGCCTCCCTGAATTTTCAAATCAATTCCTTTCCCCAGGAGTTGTAAAAGATTTTGCAACATCAGCCATGAAAGTTAAAAATTTCAAAATGGCTGATGGGTCCCATGAGAGGTACATATAAATACAAGAAAAATTAAGAGCAGAGACAAGTTGTCAAAACACTTAGATAAACCATTTCAGGTATTTTTGATGGCAGATTTGGATGTGAATTTTGTTGTTTAAAATTAAAGAGACCTACCTTATATTCCCATTGTTTGTGGCATACTGAATATGACGACAGATATGCTCAAACATTTCCTTTGCTGATTTACAGTCCTGTGCATCAAACACCTGCATGTTTCCAATAGAAGTGTAAAGAATAAAACGTATTTAGAAATGCTAAAGAAAGCTTGTTATTTTTCCTATGCATTTAAGGAAAGGAAAGATTGTAGCTCCACTAGGAAAGGTTCATTTTTATAGCCTTTATATGCACCCTTTTCACACATAACAATCCTCCAAGGACCAAAACAGCTTGTTCCATGACACACCTGGTTCCTACATATGCACTTCCACATGTTTTCATTCAGACATGAAGCAGAGAACTACAAAAAATGATCTTATTACATGAACAGGAGGGAGTCCTTCTCAGCTGGAGCAATGGCATACTCTATCAAAGTAAAGGACATTCTTCTGACCCCCAGTAGAGACTATGTGGCCCATAACCTCTAGATCCATAGCTTACCTGTAGATTGGACCACTGGATTCTCCCAATACACCTGGGCGCGTTCCTCCAGGCCTGTTTGGCAGCAAAGGTCAGCTCATCCTTTGTCAGATGGTAGCTTCCTGTAGTTTCTATGTCCCTGGTCACCGCTTCCAGTCGGTCTGCGTATTCTTTCATTTTTGACCTTTTGAATAGAAAACAGCCATGAAAACAAAAAATGAGAATTTCATGACTTGGGGCTGACTCAAAGTGCAGACATTCTCTTTTACGTTCAGGGTCAAGAGCATCACAGACATTGCTGAAGCCATAAAACTTCTGAGCATCCTTCTGCAGGAGAAGACTTCCACTGACAGTGCTGCTGTTACCTGCCTGAATGCAGGGGAATAAATTTCCAAGGAGGGCATTAGCATCTGTGTAGGCTGAGACACGAAAAGTTTGGATAAGCACTGAGAAACCTGTTCCTATTATAAATCTACACTCACTGCATGTCGAATAAATGACTCTACTCTTTATGAAAACCTCCATTGCCTCATGAAGGCAGCAATTTTGCTATGCTTCAGGTGAAGGCACTGTCATTGTCCCCCACCTCCCTCCACCGCAGCCCACTTCTATCCCCAAAGCACAGCTGAGAGTTTGAGTGGGGGTTGAGAGTTTGACCAAAAAGCAGGGGGGTATTCTAGGGAAAGCGATGAGATAAGCCCACAGGATTCTGACTGAGAACTACTGAGGAGAATTGTTTCTGGTTTTAGAATTTCTGGACTCCTGTCCTTAAGGACTGTTAATGACAGAGCTTACTGGCCTCATGAAAAAAATAACACACTAGAAATTTAAGTAGTGACACCATCCTTTCACCACCCAGCACATACATGAATTGGTCACAGGCTTTTCTGTGTAAATTTTCAGTTTAAATTTGGATTTTCTAGATTAATTTGGAAAAAAATTGTCAAACCACAAGCAAATGAAAACTAGAGAACAGGTGAGCTTTGTGCCAAAGGCAGGATGACAGTGACTGTCCTCTCAGAGTTCCACTATTGTCACAGGGACACAGCTCTTCGGAGCAAAGTAAGAAGGATTTTCATTCCTAAAAGGAAGTGCTGAGCAGTTCCTTTGTCAGGGAACCCAACTCTAAAATTCTTTAGCTTGATAACAGAGAGTGAAGTCAAAACACTAGAAAATATCTATCACAGCACAGACAAAAATTGTTTTGTTGGCTTACAGACAGAATGAAAACAGCCTGCACTGTTTCAGAGTTTTCACATTTTCAGCAAGATGAAAGATCAAGGGCAAGCATGTAAGATAGTGCAAATCAATGTGATCAAACAGCCACGAGCAGGCACAGAGATGTGGCGAGTACAGCCTGTGTGTAAGACAGGGACTTTCAGAAAGATTCAGAGGGAAGAGAGCTTTGTAGAAGAGTTCAAAGTGTCTAAAGAAGTGGATATTATTTGGCCGAGTCCCTTTGATAGTTTGATATTGTTTTCTAGTGGGATGAGCAAACACTGAATTGTTGCTTGAAAGCTCATCAGATGAAATATCACTGCAAACTCTTGCAACTCAACCAGTTGTTGCAGCATTTCCTGCAACAAGATGTCTCTGCCCCATGGCCATTTTCGTGAGAACACAAACCTCTCGAGCACCCCCTTGGCATGCTCAGGGAGCTTATGCTGATAGCACAGAGCAAGGCTGAGAAGCAAGACTGGCCTTCCAATATTTGGCTAAAGCCTTGAGAGGAACACAGAGAAAAGATAGTTGGAACAGCACAAACAAAACACTTTATCCACATTATTCATGTCTGAGACTGATCCGAGTGGAGTTAATCCCAGCCAATGCCAAGAAAAGAGAAGGCAACACTCTGTAAGAGTCTTCAATGTACTGGGATGTAGCACACTCCAAAGGGATGGGGCTGAGGAATTCATGGTGCAGAGTCCATTCCTGCATTCCCAAGACCTTGGATTGGCAGCCAGAGCATATGACGTGTCGGGGTAATTTTATTTGGCTTTTCTAATAGTAATTTTTGTATGCATGATACGTAACAGGAGATTGCCAGGATCTAGGAAAAAACCATACCCCCCTCAAGTCACAGACACACAGGTAGGGAGAGGACTTTTTCATACCAAAAATAAAGGTAAAGTTGGCTTACTCTTTAAAGGAACTGTAGTACTGCTTGAGAAAGTCTACTGCCTGAGGTAAAAGATCTGTTGGTGGAACTGGCCCATCTCTGGTACCTCTCACCTGGCCCTTTGGGTTCATGAGTGACCCTTGGCAGGCTTTGGCCCTGCAGTCGGTAACCTGAAAAACAATAAAATGTCAAAAAGCAATGCTGCACTCTGTATCTTCTCAAAGTTCTCAAAAATCCCTGTTCAGATTTCCATATTTCACCTCCTTTGCTGTCAGGTGTAGTGTGTCAAGAAAGCTGGATCCATTTTCCAAGTTTCTTATTCTTACATGTCTTGGACATCCTGATGTTTGGTTTGAAACTTTGATACCATTTTGAGGGAGGTTCTGGACAGAGAAAAGATAAAAATGCATACTGTTTTCAGACCTATTAAACAGCTTCAAGTTTCATCTTAAAAGCTTATTTGACCATTAAAAGGCTACAGATAAATTCAAGAAACTAGATATAAATTGATCCACTCCAGTGTATTTATTTGACTACAAAACTACTATTCTAATCAACAGTTTGATATGAAATGGGGGAAAAAATTATTTTTGTACTAATCAAACAGTATCTGCCACTGCAAACACCTTTATAATTTCAATGAGACCTTGCCTCTGAACATAATAGTCGTAGCCTCAGGAAAACAGTGAACCAGACAATTTTAGAGATAGGATAGCTTTGTTACTAAAGGATGGGTTTGCAAAGGTGAATAAAGGAATCAGGCATCCCAGTCCCCACAGGGTCACCCCTTCCCTTAAGTCTTACCAAGGCTCCCTTTTGGTCAGAAAAGAACTTTCACCCAAAGATCTCCCAGTAGTCCTAACCTCCTGCAACCACAGTCAGTCCTCAGAGGAGAACTTTGAGCAGTTTTGAACAGCAAGCACCACTCATGTGAATTGTTATAACCAATTAAGGATGCTGGGAACACACCTTTCCTTCCTCCCTGGCCTTTGCCAAAGTTACGGTAGGCGGCACCTCAATCTGCTTCTTGGTCCGGTCATATGATTTGGCATCATCCTTTCCTAAGCTTTAAAAGGGAGAAAGAATACTTAGTATAAGGCAATGTGCTTAGTTTTTGTTAGTTTTGTCTTCAGCATCAGCAGGGAGATGCTCAGCTCTGTCTCTGAAAGTCATACTGAGTCCACAAGCCAAGTAGGGAGGGAAGGACCGGACTAGAAATCAATAGTAAAGCCATAGTAACACCCTTCTCAGAGCACTGTATGGGAAGAAAAACAACAGATATGAAACCTGAAATAATTAACAGTCTGAAGACTGAGAAATTTAAGATGCAGGTGCAACTTATTTTATACAGGGACTTATTGTCTTTTGTTAATATTAGTGTTTTGGAAACACATTACAAGTTTCTCCAGAACCCAAACCACTTAATATCTCCCCTTTACAAATGAAAGATAACCTATGAAACCATTAAAAGACAAGGCTCTTACCCACGGATCTTCCTATTTTTCTCCACGTTGTTATTGATATCCGTCTCTCCAGTGTACTGGTTCTTGGCAGCATGAGATCTGAACACAAACTGCCAGGGGCACAGCATTTTGTATGCTTTACTTGTGGTTTTGGTTCACAGTGCTAAAACCTTGTTTTCTGTGTTATGGGAACACTTCTGAGGACAGAGAAAACCCAACAAGGTCAGTTTTTACCCAAGAGGGTAACTCCCATTAACATCACCTAGAAACTCACCAGACTAACTGATCTGATGTAACTAACACACTGTTTTTAAAACAAAAACTGCTTGACACCCAGAGTAGGGTGTCAAGCTAAAACTAATACTAAAACTATCACTGCTTTTTCAGTGTAATTTGTCAGTGCAGCCATGTATTAATTTAAAACACTGGCAAGAGAATTTCAAATGTCCCCCAGTTATGTAAAGCAGACCACAAGCTTAGAAAAGGGATGTGAAATGTTGCTGTGTTATTCACGAGAAAGAAAGAGAAAGAGAAACAGAAAGAGGGGAAAAAGGGAAAAACACCAAACAAACATGAAAACAATACACAAGGAGAATAAGGAGGAAAAAGAAGAAAATGAAGAAGTGGAAAAAGATGAAAAATAATGTGAAAAAAAGATAAAAAGAAAAAAGAGAACAGACTCACATTTCCCTTCACTGGCATCAGAGTAAGAACCTGCTTTGTGTTCTGCACCATGGGGTTCTGTGGATAACATTGACAGTGTTACCTGTTATTACGCACAAACCTTTAAATCAGCAGAAAGGGGGGACAAAGTTTTCAGAGCAGCTGAACAGCTTGGAATAGAGCAGGAGATTGAGTCCAACTCTTTGTTCCTAATACAGAAAGAAAGATACAAAGATACAGTTTGTCATATAATTACTTTACCTGTGAGCTGCAGTAAATGAATGACAGAATGAACACCTGGCCACAGTGATTCCTACCGTGCTTTGTGAGGTTCCCAATGCTGCCAGGAGAGGCTCTTCTCTGTCAAAGTTTCTTGACTTTAATCTCTCAGGCTCTGTATCCCTCCTGGGAGGGAAAGGCATTTTATACTCCAAGACCATGTATGCAAAACAGCTGAGTAAGGCTGGACATGGAGAGTGAAAAAAGGGGATTCCCAAACTGTCCTGGTCATTGTATGTCTTGGAGAGTGGAGGGTGTGTGGCTACTGTGCTGAAAAGCATTACATAACCTGTTGAGGGAGGGAGGGAGGGCAGACACCAGTTCCTGAGGCCGTGAGCATCCCCTCCTTCTCCTGCCTGCTGCAGCCTTCATTCCTGCCTATGCTCTGTGGGAAGGGCAGGGTATCACACCAAACCGTGTTTGCAACCTTGCACAAGTGTTAAAATTAAAAAAATAAATCCTGAAAGGCTTCTGACAGCTTTAGCATTGTGTGGCCAGTCTCTATGCCTGTACATTACCTACAGTACCTACCTGTAGGAAGAGAGCGAGCAACTCCAAGAGAAATTTTATAGAGCCATAGAGCTTTACAATGCGGGCCAGGAAAGCATTTAAACAGGTGATTATAATTAATGACAAGCATTTACGTTGCACATAAATATATTCCTTCTTTACTTTTGATCGAGTTTTAAAGGATCTTTCTCAACAGAGTATTTGTAGAATTCCTTGCTTTTCAGAGCTCCCTGTTCTGCCTGTTGCTGCCTGTGAGCTTTGCCCCTTGGTGCTTTTCCAGAATATTAGGAATACTGGAAGGAAACTGCACTCCCTGAAATATAAACTCTTCCCACTGTGCTGGATGTGGGAATACCAGCAGGACAGCTGGATAGGATTGTTGGGCTGATTTTCAATGCCAGATAACATGTACCTATCACAAAGCCAGGACCAGGGTTGGCAGCAATGTCAAGTACTGCCAGGCACCTGCAGCCCACAAGAGCAATGCCAGACCAGTGCACCAGCAAGGATTTTGACCTGCTTTATTTGTTCCTTAGTATTATGTCTATTTTAAGGAATTTATTTACAAATTAAAGCTGATTAATGTATCTGCTGACTAATATGAGGTCAAATGTGGCACAGTGATAACTAGAGAAAGATTTACAGGTGCTGATCAAAGATCTACAGAAATGAGTCAAAAGGCAGACAGGGAAATGAGGAAATGCACGTTAGTTTTTTCATTTGTCATGCTTTTAGTGGACAAGCTTGGGCAAGGTGTTTTCTTCTCCCTGTGTCTAGTTTCTCTATTTGAAAATGAATATTAAGTTCTTGTGTAAAGCACTCCTACAGGCAAAGTAAGTGCTGTGCACACGTGTTCATGCACGAGGTCCCCTGTATATAACCCAGGGTTGCTAGAGATCAATCTCTTGAAAAATAGACCTGAGTTTTCTGAGCATTCATCTGCTTGGCTGTATCAAGCCTGTGCTGCTTTGCATCCACTTCTCATGACTTTTCACACTTGGGTTTTTTCTTCAGTGTGGTGCCTTTTCTCTCACCAGCATTAGCAGGTGACATCCCTTTGTTTAAAATATTCTAGACATCTAATCAGCAGGGAGAAATGATGTGTGAGTTGTGTCTCAATGCCATGACATGAAGTTCTGTCTTTACACTCTTCTTTGCATTTGCTGTTTTGTTCGGGTTTAAAATTCCGATTTGCATCCTTCCCTTTCTTAATAGCCTCACTTTTCTACAGAGCATGAGGAGTCTTAATGTCTAGTACTGTAAGAAAGAACATATCTTAGGAGAAATTTAATTGACTTCAACTCTATCTATCCAATGACTTCTAAGCTTTTAGCATTCATTCACCCTCCTCATTTCCCTGGGCTTGGAGACTGCTGAAATTCTGGAAAGGCTATGTAGGGATTGGATACGAAAAATCAGATTTGGGATAACCAGAAGAAACATCTTCTTTTCTCAGGAGAACTGTTTAAAGGATTGGCCGAGGTACAGCCATTCAGGGAACTGTTTAGTCATTCCAGTTGCTCAAACAAGACCTATTTTTTTACTCACTGAAACTGGTAATAAAACTCCCTCTGTACAGTCAGAACAAGACAGCACCCTTGATTTCTCAGGTGGAGCCAGAGATTAACTAAACAAGCTCACTGTGCACTCCTTCTACAAATATTCTACCCTGTTTGGAAGGTTTTTCCTTCAGAAAACCAATTCTGCAAATACTTCCTATTTTTGCACAGCCACTTTTGCCTCTGCCATATCAGAATGCAAGAACCAGTTGCTTTCCTTGCATTAACTTTGATGAAAGAGGTGCCCTTTCCAAGCAGACTGTTTGACCTATTCAACGGCATGCTGACCATGCTGTCATCTTGAGTCAAATTCTGTTTTGTTTCTGAATGTGTGATAGTCTGTAGTCTCAATAATCAGCTTTCTGCAATTTCCTTCCAACTGAGTCATATTATTGTTCTGATATTATATATCCTATCTGCAAGATTCTGCATCAGTGCAAGCTCTGTTTCTAAGGTTGCTCCTCTGAGCTCAGGACATCTTGAGTCTTCAAAGCAAAGCTGACGACAACAAGGGCTGATTTTCCCAACTTCATGGAACCATGAAGAGATGATGTTCAACTGTCCCAACTTTTCATAGGTTACTAGTGAATTTTTTCTGTCTTTTCCTAACTAATCTAACTATTGCTTGTTTGAGATGTCTCCACGAGGGTCTTGCAGCAATGCTGCATGTGACAGCACAATAAGTACAATATTGGGCCCCCTATAAACACTTGGCATCTCAGATTTGTTGGGGCTTTCCCCAACCCTCCTGTGCTAAGGGTGAAGTAAATTCCATTTCCATTTACAAACTGATGGCTCTGTCTTTATGTATTTCCTTTCCTGAGGCAACATACCCTGCCTTCTGCTTTACCATTTGATCACTGGCTGGACAGGAAATTTGGTCCTTAAACCACTAGTAGCACACAATCATTAAAAAAGGAATGGGAAGGACCCCCATGTGGCACCTGTCTGTCTCCCTGCCCCAGCAGCAAGATCAGCTGCAACAAGGTATTTCTGGACTACCAGAGCACGGATTACAAATTGTTGTGAGGGCAGAATAGCTGCCTGATAACCTGGGGTGGGACACTGAGGAACAAGGATCTGTCGAAATGGAGTGGGAGCACAAAAGGCCATTTACATCATGGAAACACACTCACAAGTTTTGGTGAAATACTCACTGCTTCTGTCACAAGTGGCCACTTTGTGGTACAAATAACTCATTGGGATGAACATTTGTTCGCTTTCTGTTCCTTTTCTGGGCTGAAGTGTTGTTTCTCTATATGCCTGTGAGACTTCATTCACGTTTCACAGCTTGCTGTCACTGAGCTGTTGGGAGAGACATTTCCCTGGCAACACTTTAGTGTGTGTATCATACTGAAAAAGTTATTGTAAGACAAGTATTGTCTGTTTGTGCTGCCTCCAATTCCTGGCACGACGGACACTGAGCCACAGGAAAGCCTCTCTGGACTTCTTCAACTCAGAGGTAAATAAATACACAAATAATGACAACAGTGAGGGTTTGTGGCATAGCCTGGGTGCCAGACCACCCTGGGATCATACCGGCAAGTCTCAGTTTGCCAGTAACTTTGCACTGCTCATCCAAAAGTGTCTTAAAATGAAGATTAAGGCAATGAAACACCAGAGCTTCTCACCAATGCTGCCTGCCTTTATCCTCTGGAGCCTCCATAGATCCACTGGCTTTATTGGAAGCTCCTGGTGGTTTCTGACAAAGAAAGATACAATTAATAACAATAATAGCTATTGTTTAAAAAGCTGTTCCCAAATATCTCATCTCACTGACTACTGTCAACCATCTTCTTTTATACTGGTTTGGTTTTTCATTTCCCAAAGAAAATTGGTTTGGTTTGAATCTTCCCCCAAACTTTGCAAGATGTCAACTGGTTTTTATGGTGTGTTCTGATTATTGACTGTACTTTTAAGGCTTTAACACAGTCACCATTAATTGTAACCTCTCCTTCACTGGCTTCTTCATAATTTTTAAGTTTTCTTTACAAAGTGGGGATAACTATCAAGGCAAAATAAAAGACCCAGGCCTAGGTGCTTGAAAATATGCAAATACAAGTAGGATCCCTGTCTGGACTCCTTTTCAGTTTCTGCAGACTGAAGGTACATTAAAAGCAGCAGTTTAGGGTGGAAAGGGATGTTTTATTTGCCAGTTTCATTTCCCACATTCTCCAGTGGAAGGCTGCAGTCAAATAATGGCAGGGCAAGGTGGAAAATTTCACTATATGAACATCTGAGGGCGAAAATGAAAGTTGAGTATTAAATTTACAGTGCCGTGCCAGTAAACCCATCCCTTCCTGTCTGCTTGCTGTCAGTTAGGCCAAACGCAGACGCGCAGAAATAACAAAATTCCCTCATCAGTCAACCTTTCCAAAACTCCTGTGTGTGCATATCACAACCAGGGATGAGGAACTGAGGGAGGAACAAAGCCATGAGACAATCAATAACCAGATTTTGTGTGCCTGGCTGCACGTTGGCTCAAGCAGAAGTGATTGCTGACACCTCTTGACTCACTCCTGGGATCCCCAGCCACAGCTGCAGCAGCAAAGGCAAAATTAAAGGGAAAACAAAGGGGAAATAGCAATTAGCAGTTGACTGGACCTAAAGCCCGGTGTCCTACACTCCTGGGCATAATTTCATTATATTTAGCCTATTGAAGATGTCACTGAGAATAAGGAAAAGCCGGCATGTGGAAAATCTGCATGTTATCTCTGGTCCTGCAATCCATGCTTGTTACAGCAGAATGGAAAGAAAGATGACCTCAAGATTACTGTGCGCAAAACCAGCTTTATGCCTGAACAATAACAGTGAACTACAGAACTGCAAATGTCTCCTTTAGTAAAAGCACAGCCTGAAGAAGAAACTCCAATTTCAGTAACAGAGCACTGGCTGAGGGCAGTAAAATTCGTAACCAAGAACAGGTAACAGAAGATATTTGAATACTGGTTTTCAAAAGCCCATAAATTTATGGACTGAAATGAGGAACAGAAAATTGAAGCATGAAAGTAACTTCAGTTCTGAACATTTACAGCTTTAGCATGAAACACAGCACTGCTGAAACAATTCCAGCAAAACTCATGGGCTTGTCTTTATTGTGCCCTCCAAGTCTCTGTTGCTGACCTCTGAGTCTCTCACTTTTCCTTACACCTGCCTTGATCTCCCTGTTGTTGTTTCCTGCACATTCAGACATCACATTTTGGCCAGCTTATCTTAGTCTATACAAAACCACTGCAGGTTGATCTGCTTTCCATGTTTCCTGGATGGAGACAGGTCTTCTCAGGCAATTTTATGGCTCTGCTTTATCTTTATGAGTCTTTTTACTACTTGAATTGTTTTTAAGGACTCCTTGCTAAGCATTACAGTTAGACCAGTCTTGCCCATGCCTGCACAGCTTTCACTGTCTGTGCAAATTACATCACATTTCCAAACTTTCTGTGAGGGTGGAACTTCCATCCTCTGTCCTTACCGTTAGGGAAACAGTGCCAGAGGGTGCAGGGTATGAGCTTACAGCTCCTTTTCTAGCAACTATCTTCCCCTGCCAAAAAAGACAACTTCTATGGCACATTCTTCAGCTCAGTTTTCGTTGATTTTGAGCTACAAGTCCAGCTCAATACTTGCATATTGAAATGCATTGAAAGACATGGAAATACAGACATGGAAACACAGACAACACTTATATGCTGAAATACAGACCATTTCCCTGGTCAGTCTCTGTTGAGCATCCCAGAACACAACCTTCTGCTACTCTGCTGCCACTTTCAATTCATGGAATGAATCTTTGGACTAATTTAGGAAATTTTGTCTCCTATCACAAATCAAAATAAAGATGTCAGTACGAACACATCTTCTCACTACATCTCCTATTTTTTTTAAATGTGTTTGTTGGTTACAATGATTGTGTAACTGGAGAAACATTCATCCCACACTGTCAGTGAGCAGGGGATGACCAGTCTTAACCATGCAAGCTCTCTTCAGGCAGTGCTGCCAACATGTGGTGCTTCCCTGGGTCCCTGGTGCTGTGGCTCCTGTCACATACACAGGGTGTGCTTTGGAAATATGGTGACACATACCCTCACTAATCCTGCATCATTGAATAAAATAACTGTTTCTTCATTTGGAACTCCCTAGCAAGCAAACCCAACATATAGGTGAACCTGAGCCAGTTGCTGGAATAGGGTACACTGAATAGTGCTGGGATTTGTGGAATATTCCTCAAACATAACTCCAGTAACTGAAATTAAGTCCTGAGGACTTCCAAGGAAGGAGACTGCACAACAATCTCTGCAACTTACTCTACTGCAAGGCTGTCTTCATGGGGATAGAGTTTCTCCTTACACCCAGCCTGGATTTCTCATTTCAACTTCTGCTCACTGCTCCTCATCTTCCCGTCAGGCACCACCCCAAAGAGCTTGGCTTCGTCTCCTTAGTGACCTCCTCAAAGTCACTGGAAGGCTGCAAGAGTCTTCTCCAGGCTGAACAAGCACTGTTCCATCAGCCTCTCCTCATGAGGCACATGCATCACCTTGGTGGCCCTCCACTGAGGTCACACTTTGTGTTGGAGGTCCAAACTGGACACAACAGTCCACCAGTAAAAGATGCAGATACTCGAACAGTGCTGTTTTCCCTTCTTCACTCCCTTTCTATCAGAATTCCAGGCTAGGGACATACTATTTAGCTTGGTTTTCATTCAGTGTGCAAACACTGCTGATTGAGACAACTCTTGACTGCCCTGACAGAGAGGATGGTCTTTGAAGCTACATTTGGAAAGGGGGACGTCACTCGGGAGTTTGAAAAGTCACTTATTAAAAATGAAAAAAAAGAGACGGGGAGGAATGTGTGTTGACACAGAGCAAGGTCAGATTGTAGAACATGACGGGTAGCTTTATGGAGTGGGTTAACTCACAGGGGTTAATTATAATAAACAGTCCTAGCACACACATCAAGGGATTGTCACAGATTAATTAGCAGGTGCTCTTATCAGCCATAACAATTTTTGTCTCCATTTCCAAAAGGATAAGATGCAAAATAATTACTTCATATAGTGAAGGGTATTTGGATCACAGCCACCAAAGCCAAAGGAGCTGATACAGACTGTGTACTTCACTTAAGGGACAAAAATAGTAAGTTTTTTGGTCAAAAGCATGTTCTTACCTCACCTTGTTTTTATGATGATTAGTTTTGACTTAGTCATCTGAAACCTGGCAGAAGGGAACATAAAGGAGAATTTTCTGTGCCTTTACAACACTGGCCATCAGGTTCCAGCAGCTCAAAAGCTCTCTGACCAGCACAAGCTGAAAACCACTGTGTCATTTCCTTCTTTCTTCTCATGTATAAGCTTTGAAGACTTAATTGCAATCTGAGAATTCTCTGAAAGAACACACTGTTCCTCTTCCTAATGGGGTTTTGGGGTTCAATAGTTCCTATACTTCCACAAAGTGTCTAAATTCTCATCCAACATAACATCTGTGATCCAAATTTCCTCCCATGTTTTTGCTTCTGAAATCCCATTTCTTTTTAATGGAAGAGCAAAGCTGCATGTGTGAAAGACAGGTGACTGGCACCCTGAAATGACTTCACATGGATAAGAGATAAATCCTCACAGTTCATGTCTTGATTTGGTAGAACGACCACTGCAGAAAAGATGACTTCTCAAGTACCTGCCCACACAGTGTCTGACAGCTTTGGATAAGGATATAAGAAATGATAGTTCAGGCAGGGGTTTGGTAGGGTTTTGTAATAAGTTCCTACCCAGTCAGATGATCATTTTTGAAGAAACACACCACACAATCTCTGATCAACCAGCAGAAGTCAGTGCACCATGGAGAACGAAGAACCTGGGTCAGTGGTGAGACACACGAATGAGAGTAGTATAAACCACTGATTAGCAAACCATCAACCCACTTTCAAATAGACTGCAGGTTTTAATATTGATAAAGCTGAAAACAAGCAAAAGGGAAGGCGGTTCTTCGGCACTGAAAGCAGCAGCAGGCCTTTCCATACTTATTTTTCCAAAACACCATTAGGAGCATGGGAAAAGAAAGCAAGTAATTAGAGGGCAGAGAAGCTTCAGAATTCTTTCTGCCTTCCTCTCACATAGCAGTTGTAACAAGGAGCAATGCCTTTGGGCCCAGACTCCAAGCTGACTTGTTGAGGATGTACTGGCCTTCAGCAATAGACTCACCTCTTGAACTTGTCCATTCAGGCTGCTGCAGATACTATCTTTTGTAAAACTGCATAAACAAAGCGGTTTCACTTTTAATTCTGGTAACTGTGATGAGTAACTCAGAGTATTCAGAGCAGTGAAAAATGGTGTAAGATGGCAAATGCTACCAAAGCGCATGGGAGTTCTTCCCTTTGATTCCAGTGGCTTTGGCTCAGGACCCTCGAACAGCATGGGAAGTAAACATCCTGGTAAGAAATTATTTAGACTGTCTTTGTTGTTACAGACCAAGACAGAATTTGACAGAGCACAAAGGCAAGATTTGTGTCTCCCAACTTTCAACAGACAGTCCCTGTGAATTCCAGAGCTTCACAAGTGTGTTACGGAGTTCTACACAGCAAAGCTACATAATTATGACCTGTGATTTGTTTCAGATACTTACAAAATTGAAAACACTTCCTAAATAGTAAATAATGAGCCCTTCCCCATATAGGGCAATAAAGTGAGCTGATTACAGGTTCACTACTGTATCCAATCTGTTCCTTTCAAAGCCTCTTTGTTAGATCAAAGGGTTTATGGTTCTGTTCCTCTCTCAACCAGATATGGGTTGCATTCAAGTTAATTTTTATGCTAAATACCACTCATATTGTGTACATCTTTTGTATAATTACCTCAGCTATAAAACTTGCACCTTTGCTTATGAGGGTAATGAAGTTCAAGTGCAGGGATTGGCTCTCCATCTCAAGTTTCATACTACATACAGGATGCCTTTTCACTGCATTTAATCAATTAGAAATTACTGGACTTGGCATAATACCACTGTGAGATCCTACAGGCTCTATTCTGTCAGGTGGGAGCAGGATTTGGAGATCTCTGTATTTTTAAACCTGCTTCTGAAATAGTTGTAAAATTATCATCACCATTGACATGGTGATGTCAATGACCCCTTAACTCAGAGCCACACTAGCGGGGAATACCCAATTTCCTAGTCCTTGTCACCCGAGTCCCAACCTGTCAGAGAGGTGTTCCGCCCATGGAAATCATCTGGCCAAAGGACAATGGTGACACAACACTGGGAGTGGGAGCCAACGAACAAGGGAGAGAAACGTGGGTTCAGAGCTCTCAGGGGTTCTTAAACAGTCCCCAGGACTGAGACCCCTGTAAGCGGCTGTGTCCTCTTGCCTTGCCCATGACAGTCCAACTGCTAATTGCAGCGACAAGGCTGGCCCGCCAAGCAGACGGTAAACTCAGGGCTCCACACACCCCGAACACACAGGGCAGCAGATGAAAAGCAGAACAGAACTGACCTTATTCTCATATTCTTCAGCCACTCAGTGAAATGTGCAAGATTAACACCAAGTATAATTTTGAAGGTCTCCCAAGTTAAGCACCTAAAATCAATCTGAGAATTACTTTTGAAACTCTCAGCCATAAAGTTCCAAGGTACTCTGTGACATACTTCCAGCTAAGAGGACAAAATTGACAAGAGCTCTTGGGGGAGAGAAAGCTCCAAGACCAACTGCATTCTGTACTAGGAACTGTCATTAAACACACCATATCTGTGACCTCTAAAAATGGAGGGAAAAACACAAAATAAAAGAGAAAGTAGCCCTTGCAGTTGCACAATTTTGGAAAAAAATACTCTGTTTTGTCTTGTTCCTTGTTTCACACCATCTGAGACACATCTGACTTTCTGTAGATGAAATGACTGCTAAGAAAGTGAAGCAAGGCTGAAAAAATCCCAGATCCTGTGTGGTTTTACCTAATGCAGAACATGAATCAACCTCATCAGCTGCAAGAATTTGTCAATTTTGTATCTTTTAAAATCCATTCTGTAGAAGGGCAGGAAATATTAATCAAAACACCAGCACTTTTAAACTTCTCTCAAAAATATCAGAGATCATGCAAAGAACAAGCTGTAATAATAAAAAGACATAAAGTGAAGTGTTTTTTAAACAGATGAGGCTTAACTCTGGCAGAAGGAAGACCACAGGTAATGAGGCCATTCAGTCTGAAGTTGTGCAGCTACAGCTGAAAAAAACATATTTTATATGGGGTACTGATATAGCGTCAAGCTGTGCCAGGGGAGGTTCAGGTGGGACATCAGGAAGGGGCTGCCTAGGGAGGTGGTGGAGTCCCCATCCCTGGAGGTATTCAAGCAATGACTGTCACCAGTGAAGTGAGCAATACGTGACAAAACCAAACACTGTTAAGCTCTTAGCTGCAAGTGACAGATGCCTCCCTCTGCTTCTAAACTTTTATAAACTATTTTAAATATCAAACACAATTATGAGGAAAACAGAAAATACTCTTCAAAGAGCAGGGTTTTTTTAAAGTTAATGTGTCTGCCCTGCTTAATCACAAGCTGAAAGGAGAACTTGATGATTAGTGTATACTTCACTTAACACTATTTCATAAAACCTGGCTTGACAGAAGTATAAGATAAATTAATCAAATAATACAACAGTTGAAAGATGTGCCAGCTGGCTCATGCTCAAGCAGAAATACATCAGCTGTGAGCAGCGGGGAAGGCTGCAGGAAAGGAACTGACCCAGTGGGCAGTGCAGTTCCATGTCTGGTCATTTTGGGGTGTCAGTGACTTGCTTTAGAACACTGCTCTGACTGAGAGACCAATCACCTCAAATACACCTCTGCTATTTGGGGTGACACTGAGGGACACAGTGGTGTGAAGCATAAAGCTCTAAAGTCTCATTTTTACAGTTTAAGGTCAAGGACTCTCACAATGAATAAATATTATGATACTGAATACTTAAGAGTCAGAGATGTTGTGCTGCCTGTTCAGTTTGCAGCTTATCAGAGCTTTATATAAAGGTACAATTTATAATGCCAGGTTAAAAGCTATTACAAATGAGAAACTGTTTCCTTTAAAAAAGATCAGAGCGAATATAATTTGTTCCTCCCAGAAATAGTGTGTATTCCTGTTCTGTACAGTATTACAGTAAAGATCACTTCCTTATGATATTTGAAAATGAGCCAAACACCACGGAAGAGAGGTTTTTGTTTAGCATCAAATCCTCAAGCTCACGTGTCTCTAAACAAAAAGCAATGCCTGTGACATAACGAACCAAGTGACAGAGTTTACAAAGTGCTAAAGAATAATTTAAAGAACATTCAATTAATGACAAATGGTGCTAAGCAAAAGCTGGCCTGGGTTGGAAGAATTCTATTCAGCACCCACAGAGCTCAAATGACTTTTGGTGGCGAGAGTGAATTGAAATCAGTAACACTTCTGACAGAAGAATGTGATCAGAGGTACATTTGTCTCAGGCCATGTGAAGGGCAGAATGCTATCCTGTATTTTACATAAACCACAGATTTACACAACCTTTTTCATACTAAACCCTGAAATGAATAAATAAATCAAAAAATATTAAAAAAAGGAAAAATTTTCACTACACAGGAAGTTTCTACATGAGGCTCCAAGGCTGTTAATAACCAAAGTAGTCTTTACCACTTGTCTGTGGGCTTAAGAGCAAGAACCTAAACACTAAACAAAACATATTGACCAGCCTGCTGCCACTGCTCCATTTTAGGCATGTTACTTTCATATTTGTAATGTTCAGATTAATTCCACACAATTTCAGCTTTAGGTTCTCAAGGTCATGTATACACAGAACAGAAAGGATAACACCAGCTTTGATTCTGGCCTAGACTGGATGTTGATAAGTCTGTAATGTGATCTAAATTATTTGTTTCTCTATGCTGCAAGAATGTAAAACATGATCTCACCCTGTTATACAGAAGTCTCCCAACTGTCTTTCCTTGTTCTAATGCTTACCTTGCATAACAAGCCTCCTGTGAAACCCTCTCTACCTTAACCAAGACTTGCCTGTGGACAACCTTTGAACAGTTAAGTCCTCTCAAGTCTGACTTGTATACTTAGAAGTTATTGACTCAAGATCTTACTGTAACCAGCTGTAAAAGTGTTGTTGGCAGAATGCAGTTATTACATTTGTGTAAACACAATGAAAACCCCAGGCTAGCCAGTGGCACGGGATACTATTCCACACTGAAATTGATACTGGCATCTGAACACTTACTGCAGGAGTAGTCATCAAGGAGGCCACAAAAATGGGGCCTTTGACACAACCTTCTGACTGGCTCTTAATCATTCAGTTATTGCAATCACCTATCCACAGGCCACCACTTACTAGAACTGGTGCAGAAATGGGTTCCTCATTTCAGTAAGAGAAACTACAGCCTCCAAATAGGCTTGTTTCTTTTACTGACATTATCCCTTGTTATGCCAGCAGCTTAATGAGTACCACAAGCTTTTTTAAATTCTGCAATAGTAATTTCAGGACACAACACAGCCTCTTTTATCCACCATCTTTATGCTCAGAGATTCTGGATGACTGAAAATGGAAACACAGAAGCACCAATCAAAAGCTGCTCAAATGAAGGTGAAGAGAACTCTGGCCAGATAGATCAGCGAGTGGTAAATTTGGCCAACTCCAGGATTAAATGACTCCTGAGCAGAAGTTTTCTGAATAATAACTGTGGTCAAAAGCATTAAAGCTCTGCCCAAATGCCCTCTCAGAATTCAGGTTCTCATCTACATCTGGGTTAATACAACATCTTGGGTCTCAAGTTATGCTGTTGGAGAATGAAATTTGTATTTCTTGGAAACACAAAAGCCTCAGCTCTGCAGCTGAGTGACACTTCAGCTCAGTCATTACAGAAACATGTCTGAGACTTTCACTATTACACTACTACAAGGAAGTAAATAGTTGTTTGCATCATTTCTCCTCACCACCAAAAAAATTATTTGTATATTAAAGTTATCTTTGCATTTCATATCTATTAGAAGATTTGCTATTTTCAAACCCAGATTATATTTGTATGAAAAAATCCCAAGAAAAACCCCTCAGACATCTCCTCATGCCCTCCAGATGAATCACTGCTATAAAAATATTTAGTCATGATGTGTCTTGCCTCACCAGCCATGTTCCCTCTCTGCACCCCACCAAGAACTGAATGCTCTACTACTTTCCAAAACCTAAAATTCACAGATCCTGGTCCTACCATATCAGTTATACCTATCATACCTTTGGTTTGATGTTCTCAGATGGCACTTCAGACATTTGGAGCTGCTGACATGTCACTGCTGCACCTTCCATCTCCTTGGTGCTTTCCCTCTTGAACTAGCCATAAATTAAATAACAGGCACATGAGTGATTTAAACACATGCAATTATCCTATTTTGTAACTGAACAAAATATTACATCTCACACTACCAAAAGTCAGGCAATTACAGCCATAGAGGGTTGCTGAGCACTCCACATTTAAAGTTCAGGAAACTGCCATATTTTCATACACTGTTAATCCCACTAAGTCTTATAATTTTCACTATTGCAGTGATACAAAGTCCAGTGCATCTCCATGCTACAGACCAAATACACAGAAACACCTGAAGTACAGCATGGGACACCTGTTTGCTGCTCTTGATCAGAAGCAGCACATTCAGATAGCTACTATCAAAAATGCTTGAGCTTTTTTTTAGTGTTCAGTATCATAGTGGATATTCCTTGTTAACTGCCAAGGTCGAAGCTTTCTGTTCTCTAATTTGCAACAAATTATTTCGAGAGCTTAAACCAAAATGGCTGTACTTTTTAAAAATTGTACTTAAGTGGCTTTCCTCACACGGAGAAACACCTACTCTGTTGAGAAACTCTATTACCTTTCTGCTTTACCTGAAATTAGGCAGAAGGTTGGCCCTGGCTGCGTATCTTCTGACGCACCCGACAGAAAAGGATTTGAGGAGCAGAAAAAAGTGGGGTAGAGAGACAAGATGAGAACAGAATTGAGGAATATGTAAAACAAGGCCAAGCAAAAGTTAAGGGTGTATGAGGTGATGTAGAGATGATGAGGTGACGAAGACAGGGAGTAGAGAAAGGAACAACAGTGGCAACGGCAGAGAGAAGAACAAGAGGACAGGAATTCATGGAGAGGAGGGTTTAGGGTAAGCAGACACAAAGGGAGTTTTTTGATAGATAAACCCCAGGATTTTGTCTCTTTCACGGCCGAATGAAAGAAAAAGAGGCCAGTGTGGAGCCTAAGGGCGCTGCTCAGCCCCCAGCTCGGCTTGGGCAGGGGGAGAGTGCCCCGCACTCCGGGGACAGCGACACAGCCCCGACCCTGCGCTCAGGTGCGCCCGCACCGCCACCTGCAGGCGGAGCGCGGAACTGCGCCCCGAGCGCAGGGCGCTCACCGCGCCTGACCCCGAAATGGGTTTGTTTTAGGCAAAACAAACCCCTGCTGGGGTCTCACCCAGGAAAACCTACTCTGGCAGCGGAAAGGCGGGCTTTCTGAAAAGGACGTGGACTCCTGTTTTTAAAGCACATTTATTACGCGTTGCAAAGAGCTGAGAAGGCCTTTGAGCCGTACAGCATCGCACAGGCAGCGACTGAGGCGCTCGAGCGCAAACCCGAACGAACAGGGGCTGTTCTCAAGGCAGTTCAGAGAACAGTGACAGCCCCTGACTTCAATGAGACAGCCATTACTTCAACCAGCCTACAGAGCAGAGGGAAGGTGTGGCCATAGCACAGACAGGCAAGTGGAAAATACTGTGGTTCAGGCTTCAGGAGAGGTGAAAGTTCTCATGGCATGTTCTCCCCTCACCAGCTCAGGCTTTTATATTTGCCACTGGATCAAACCCAGCCCTGTGTTCTGGTCATATGTCTGCTTCACTCTGAAAACACCGCTGGTCCCGACAGAGGATAATGTGACCTCAGAGAGTGACAGCTGTCATCAGTGTCACACACACACAAGCTGAACTACTCAGCCACCAAAATCCACAGTGACTGATGCAGGGGAACATTGTCACCAAAGAACCTGCACACATGTGTATCACACACTGCTAGGCTTGATCCAGGCCTAAAACAATAATGGAAGAAGTTACTCAAAGCTCACACAAATTTGGGCTTTAACTTAAAAGTTTGTGATTATACAAGGCAATAGTTTTAACCTCAACTGTGCCTTTTTTTCGTTTGCAGACTTAAATAGCTTCAGAAACATTAATTTAGCTTCATGACATCCCAGTGAGATATAAATTACTGTATTTGTATTATCTAAGAGAAAACTTCAGGCAATAATTATAATACAGAACTGGGCTTGACGGCAAGTCCTCTAAGGATGTTTACCAATGTCCTTCTTGTCTTCATCCTTCTACTTCTGTCTTTTATACTGAAAAAAAAAAACCAAACAAAATTTTTTTTGTGGGAAAGAGCACATAACTAAGTAACAGTTCATGCTGACAAGGATTTACAGCTCTCTTCATGATCCACATATATTTATCTCCCTTTCCTTTAATTTAGATTGACATTTGATACGTTTTCCCTCTGCAATATAAAATAATGCTCCCTGGCAGGCACTGTGAGTCTGCCCCTCCTCTCACACTGGTCCATGACCAGCTTTCCACAGAACCAGACTACGGCCTCTGTGGCTGAAGCAGAATGAGCCTTTTCTCTTTCTTTCAGAATGAGCCTACAATTCTAATTGTAGGAGAATAAAATCAGATTCATGTAGTTATTGACTAGGCTGTAACTGCTGGGATTTGGCTACTGCTATAATTTCATAATCTGTGACTAATCTGTACTTGCTCCTGTAACAATTCTCATTTGGATTGCGTGGCCTGGCAGAGAGAAGGACTTAACAGTCACTTAGTATAAATTAAATCAGATATTTAGAGCAAGTTGAACTTTTGACTTGTTTCCTTATACTCAATGTTAATGTATCGCGTTCCCCAGCCAGACTTAAATCCTAGGAAGCAACACAAGAATTGCCTGTTCTGAACTCACTTTTTAACCTTTTCTTCTTTATTCTGAACTGAGAGAAACCAAAACACAGACAATCCGATGCACTTACTTTATTCATCACCCAGTCGGCATCTTCAATGGCTCTTTTAATGATCTGCTGGATTCGCTCAGGGTTGTCTTCATCAGCGTGAACTTTGAAACTCTGCAACATTCCAAGTGTCACACAGACTAGGCAACACAAGAGATGTCAAAATCTTTTCAATCTCAGAAAAATATTTGATGCAAATAAACTGTTGGTCTGAAAAGGTAATGATACACATTGCACCACCTGGCCATGCTATTTACATAACAAATCTGGTCATATGGAATTTCTTACTCCATTCAAACATCATCAGCAAAAAACCCAGAGAACTTCAATTCAGAACAACAATTGAAATTGTCTGGTGCGTTAAAACTGGAAAGACACAGGAGAACAGGCATGATCAAAGGCATGAAATCACTTCCATATGAAGTATGGAATATGAACAGTCAGATGAGATTTACCCAGCCATGGAGAGATAGATATATTAAAAAAAGGACTGACAAGGAACCAGTAAGTTTGGCCATAAAAGATGTGTTTATGGAGTAAGGAATGATTGCTCACTCTTTTGACTAACAAAAGAATTAGAGATGAAAACCAAGAAAAATACAAGGTTTCAGAAGCAAACAAAAAGAAATGCTCCTCCACATACTCCACCTATAACCCTTCAAACCCACTAACGTCTCAAGCTTGCAGAAGGATAGCTTAAGTGCCAGGAGTTATAAACTGCTCCACATGGTAGGAGGACAAAACCAAACTCAAATCAAAAACCCCACAGTGAATTCCACCAGCAGAATGTGCTTCTCACCTGCCTGATGGCGTGTCTGTAGTGCTGACGGATGTTCTCCTCAGGCAGGTGTTTGCAGCATCGGAGCAGGTACCGGTAGAGCTGCACTGAGCTCTGCACCAGCTCAGCATTCGGCAGGGGGGGCATTGCCAGGCCTTTAGCTGTTGAAAACAAACACAAAGCGAAATACCTGATGAGTTTTATTAAAAAAACCACATAAAAGTGTAAAGTAATATTAAGTGAATTGAGGTTCAGCAGCATGTCTTGCAGAAACTTTAGAAGAAACCGCAGCATGAAATGAATCAGAACTCGCTGGGCTTATGGACAGACGGGGGTTGGTTGTCACTGATTACTGAAACACTAAGTGTGGAGCTCATGCAATCAGATCACTTTGTGATGGGAATATTAACATGTATCGCAATATTTTACAAAGAGACCCCCAGTGTAATTTTCTGTAGGTACCCAAAGCTGGATCACAGCCCACAGGGAGTTTCCTACTTGCTAAGCCATGATCCTTTGAGTCCTTGACAAATGCTTTCCTTGAGCATCCCTAAGAGTTCATTCACATGGTGACTTTCTAGAATGAGGACGCTCCTAATTGCTACAAGTGGTGCTGGAATTTCACAATATTTCCTATTATTGTCCTTCTGCCAAGAATTTCAAGGCTTCAGCTTGCAATAACATAGACAAGTAAAGGAGAGGACAGGCAAAAATATTGTCAAGTTTGAAATTTTCCGGTTTGGGAACAGCAACAGGAAAAGAACAAATCTACTAAGTTTCACCTCCATTCTATACTTAAATATTGTAACAATAAGTTCATCCAAGCTCTATAAAGTGCTAATCAAAGACTGTAAATGCCTTGTCATTTAACAGATGGTTGCCATCTGCAGAGAACTAAATTAACATTTGGAAGAAAGCTCTTTTATATCATTACTTATCATACATATAAGAATAAAGATAATAAATAAGCAACGGAATAATGAAATAGGTGCATGGCATGAGTTTAGTACCTGTTATGATACTTACTCATTACTTGGAATACTTTTTTCCTTTTTTTAAAGTAATTTAAGTTCTTCAGCCAAATTTATTTCAGAGCTTCTCAAAATCACTCCAGCAACACTTCAGTGAAAACCCTTTCCCAAAGCACCAGTGTGCCCCAGCTCCTGAGGGGTGAATGATGTGCCAGCAAAGCTCCCTCATCCCGGGGAGTCAGTCTCTAGGACTACACCTGACCACTGCTTTCTGCACGTGGAGCTTCATGGGGTGTGTCTGCTCTGGAATACTGGAGATGTTCTACCAGGAAAGTAGGAGAAATGAGGAAAGACTCCAACAATGACCCCTCCTGAGAATTATTCACAGCCAGAATACGGTTTCCATTAGCTTTCATGAACAATTAGCAAACCATTCCTCCATCATGAGGGCAATAAGTTGGTTCTATGCTGCTGCTCCAATCTTCTTGTTCTGCTTGTTTGATTCCAGTGCTGTTTATCCTTATTTGTTTAATAATACCATTTGGCCTCACACACTACAGAAACTGGATACTGATAAAAAACAAAACAAAAAGAACACCCATATGTAGGGCAGAAAAATACTACAAAAATTTAAAAATCCAGACCATGAGCTGACTTTTCAAAGTGGCCTCAGTCTGCCTAGTTTAAGGCTCACTCACTTTCAAAGCACACAAGATGTGCTAATTGTGGCTTTAGCTAAAAATTCCAGCTTAGAATACAGATCAAAATATCCCCAGGCTTCAACATGTTCATCTTTTGTTTCCTTCCAGTGTTTATTTCTCTAAAATATAATTTTCTCTTTGCAATGAAACCTATGCTGGGCATCAGCTCCATACATTTTTGGTTTGGATTCATATCACTTTGCCATTCGAGTACAGAAGGTGATTACATGCCCAGTAGTCAGCACAGAGATCCTTGCATTCCCCTCCAAGCAGCAGAAAGATAAGCAACTCCAAAATGTGACTCATAACATACAGACTGAATTACTCCCTGCCCTTTCTCCATGAAACATGGAGCAGCAAAACTAGATCCTACAGTTACAAGCCTAAATTAGGCAGGATGATTCCAAGTCCTAGTTTGAAAATAGAAATGTAATCATAGAATGGTTTGGGTTGGAAGGGACATTTAAAGTGGGTATTGGAAAATAATGTAGATTAATAATGGTAAGACAAAAACAGAACCATTCCATAATCCAGAGTGTAGACAAAGTTGGGATCTGGATGCTTGCCTAAAATAAATAAAATACATGAGAAATATCAAAATTCCCTTTTTTTTTAAACCAAAAGCATTCATGGAATGGAAAAAACTGCTTCAGTGGTAAGTCCTGCTGCTTCAAATGACAAAGCCACAAAGCCAGATACACATTAGAGACATGAGGTGAAGAGATCCCTTGTGGAAGTGACAGGGCATTACCAGTCCAACCAGGACTTACCAACAAGTAGTGCTCCAAGTGAGCAGAATACAAAGCCCATCTGTGCACTTGGGGGTAAGTTAACCACTCACTCCACTCTTAGGCAGATTAAAACATGTCCATACTCAACTCCGAACCCTATGCAAACCTAGAACTGGGCATAAGGTTCAATTAGTTACTCGCACAGAACCTATGGGAATAGGGTTTTTATCATCCAGTACAGAAATCTGAAGTATGTAGTTGGATTCAACTTGATCTGAACCTAAATTTAACTTTGCACACAGGTTTTTTGGGCTAGATCCTTAGCTGGTAAGAATTGGTATAGTTCCACTGACCCTAAGAACCCGACCCTGTATCTCACATATTCCCACTAAATACCGTGAAACATCCCAAAATTCAATACAAATCCCAAAATACACTTTGGGACTAGAGCCAATTTGTGGAGTGGAGTTGTTTCTAGGCTTTGATGTGTAAACTCATCATATGTCACTGTGCTCTAATTAAACCTAAGTGGTCCAATAGATTTCCTGTCACAAACACAAAGATCCCTCATGTGCTGGGCCTGCCTAGGACAGCTTGCTCCAGCATAAAGAAAAGCAGCTCTGGGAGAGAGCAAGGAACCAGTCATGGAAACATATGAATATGGAAAGATTAAAAAGATTAATGGAATTGAAAATGTTGTTTCACCAAAGATAAGTAGAAATTTTCCACTGCAGTAATTTTTCATAGGAAAATGATGAGCTGTTCAATCCACATCACCTGATAAATACATTTGCACCAATGAATTTTGGGAGGAAAAAAATCCTTCACATTCCCATAAATACTGGACTTTCTAACAGATTTGAAGATGGAAATTTTTACCATGTCTATTATCAGTCCTAAACTGTATGAGGCTCCCATACTCAAATTAAAAAAAAATAAAAATAAATCCTGAGTTCTGACAGATTTACAGCTACAAAAACAGTATAAATGCTATGACATGGACAAGTTTCACAGGGAAGTTTATCACCAAATATCTCTGTTTTTCTGAGCATGTAGCTTCAGTTTTTGCAATATCATACCACAGCACACGGAAAACTCTGTGGCTATTTCATAAGAAATGATCTTGTGACCTGCCCCACTGTTAAGTTCTAAGATACTGGGGCCCTGAATGAGCATGCCACAACAGAGACTGGATCCTGACAACAGGTAAGGCTACACTCTACCCTTGAACACCCCAATGCACTGGAGAATTTGCACAGTTACTACTGTAATTTGCCCCTTCCTCGAGACAATGAAGCACTGTAAGAATCTGTACTGTTGCCTTTTGTTCTAAAAACATCCCTCCTCGAATCCCACAAACGTTACCATTTTTATCTGCCAAGCAAAAACCCTCGACCTCACAAAATCTGGCTATAATCCTGACTAATAATGTAAATCTCCTTCTGATAACTTAAATATCACGCATAGCACAACAAACAAACTATCTCAACCAAGAACTGTTGAGTCAGAAATAAAATAATCCGCTAATTGTGCTTTTCTGGAATGGATGACTGTATAATGTCCTAATCAGAAGGCTGAAATCACATTTGCATTTAGATAAAGCCCTGTTCAAAAAGAGACAAGTATAAAAGGAGACACTGAGACTATTGTGGCATTTCTCTGCATTGCATAATCATTTACATTCCTGATAATGATATTCAGATAGTGAAGCAAAGGCTGACCAAAGCCAATTAATCTTCACTCTGCACTGGCAATTGACCCTGTGCACAGCCAAGCCTCAATGATGCAGAGATGACACTATGCCACTGCTCTCAGTTTATTTTTTTTTCTGCTTTTGTGACTGTTTTTCAAGCAAATCCCCACAGTTCAACAGTTAGAATTCTAATCCCTCCAGACTAGTTAAACAGCCACCTAAACTGGGCTCTAGAGACTGGAAGTGTTAATTAAAGCACTGCAAGAGTTACCTGAGCTGTTGCTATTCACCGATTGGCTCCCCTTTCCATCTCTTCCTCCTGTATACAGCCTGGAGATGTGTTTTATTGCTTCAAAGTATTAAACCTTTAGAAGCCTAACCCAGGAATCTATGATTCCCTATCCTGGTCAAACCTCATGATCCCAGAAAGTAATAATCAAACTGTCAAAATAAGAATGAAACTGGAAGCCTCTTGAAACCTCTTTAACCACAAAACATCCTGGTTCGTGTTTTGACATCAGTCCAGGAAGTGAACTGCTGCTACCCAGAAGGATTCTTACTCTTTGGTCGCATCCCTCCTCCCTTCCAGGTTTCACAGGTTCCCAGCTGGTAAATGCAGTAAAGGCCTGTGACTCCAGGCTCTGACTGCCTGCAGCACACACAGCCCTCCCTGGCTGTGCTACTGTCACATCTTTCCTCATCCCCCAGTAGGTCATGGAGCGTCTGGTGCGTCCCAGGCAGCGTGATGGGCTCTGCTGCCCCAGGCAAACCAGCCACTCAGAGCCTCTCAACAGCCCTGGGCAAGGCCTGCCCTGCAGTTCCAGCCCCCCTCGTGTGTGGGTGAGCACATACAATGCTGCAGTCACTTCCCCATAACCACATCTCTCCGGCACGCTGGGCTTTTATTAAGATCTGCTGGTTTGATGTGATCGCTTCTGACGAGCTGTGGCCTGTCATTGTTGTGGATTTTGTCCTTTCTAAATACGATCTGCAAAGTCCCATTGCCTGAGTGATGATAGCCAGTCCTGTCCTGTTCACTTCTATTTTTGTTCTTCCCCCCTTTATGCTTTGCTGGATGCATGAGGCAGAAGCAGTGTCAGGTGACAGTGCCAGGGCAGCACAATTTGGGGGGCACAGCCCTGCAGCGTAAAGTTTTACACAATATTCACAGAGCACATAGGGGATTCAGAACTGGCTAATGACAGGTCCCAAAGATCTGTTTGTTGACAAGGAATCAGCACTGTTTGGACACCCTTCATGTATTTCTACAGCATCAGGATCAGGCCCAATGCTATTCAACACTCACCAGTTGTCTCCCTGCAAATATAAAATTGTAATTGGCCAAACTTGAGGATGACAAAGATTTCTAGAGCTGGGCATAACGACCACTGGTATAAATTAACCAAAGCCACAGGGCAGATGTCTTACCTTACACCCTGGTTTGGTATCACACAGCAGAGACATGCAATACATCAAACTGCAAGTAAAACACTGAGGCTCTTGCAATCCAATACCAGTGAGGAAACATGCTGCCCACACCGAGGCCAGATTACCCTGTTCTGGATAATTAATAAGCATGTTCAGACTAATTAGAATAATATTCTTTGGAGCATGCTCACTAGTGGGAGGACAGGAATCTCCGTCATTTAGATGCAATCCAAACTGCTCTGCTTGTTTCTCATGACAATGACTTCTGGATCAAAGAAAATTCTGAAAGGCAGAGTCTCAAAACAACTTTATCTTCCCGGCTATGAATTGCTCAGTTCAACTGCTGTCAACAGGAATTCTTTCTCAGTGGTCTCATCTGTATGTATGTACCTTTGGGACCATGCCTGAATAGGCATTGAGTTATATGTGGGTGCCATCAACTTTAAACCAAAACTGC
This sequence comes from Sclerurus mexicanus, assembly GCA_013396755.1. Taxonomy (NCBI): domain Eukaryota; kingdom Metazoa; phylum Chordata; class Aves; order Passeriformes; family Furnariidae; genus Sclerurus; species Sclerurus mexicanus. The sequence continues at coordinate 602,769 of VWZF01001080.1, forward strand.
CTTCATTCCTTCCTTTCTTGCAAATATTGTGTTTTGAAAAGTTCCAGTGCTTAGTTCCAGTTTAGCAATCATGGTTCTCCCTACTACTTTATGCCAGTTAGCGCAACAGCCTTCTGGCTGAGTATTTCTTATATCACATACTGAAACTTCCAGTTGGGCAAAAACAAGCTACCACAATTTTTGTTGCAGAACAGATACCCAGTTGGCAGCATAAGGTATGGAAGTGCCTTTGAAGGGCACAAACATGCTGTCTGATTGATGAACACATTGATTCTATGGGTCAGACAAGCATGGGAAGAATAGTAAGTCTTACATAAGGTTTTGTCATGGTTCCTTACTCAGTTCAGGAAGGATTGAAACAGATTAAAATTTATTTTACCCTTATGCTTTAAGATGGGCTCATTTTGCTCATGGAATCCAACTGTATCTTCTTTTTTTTTTTTTTTTTTAAAAGAAGAGAGGGTAAAGCAAGCAGCTCTCAGTGCAGAAAGGGCTCTTGCTCTCTTTACAAGAGTTCAATAGGAGAAAGTCATGTGAAGGTGGAGAGTCAGAATTTAAAACAGCAAAAGAAGTCACTGTGACCCACACTGTTGACTAAAGTTTAATAAAAAATATTGGTTTTTTTTAAACAAAAAATGCCTAACATACACCTCTGAACTTTCCTTTAGTGCAAACATCACATCCTGCCTACAAGGGAATAAACCCTGTCCAGTGTGACCTCTCCTTTTACTGCTCCCTCCGCATGTCCCTTCCAGCCCTGACTGTGCATGTAATCCCCAGACTAGTGACGATGAGGCTTGTGCCATGCTCTAGTATCTGCAGGATATCTTGCCCTGGAATTGTCCTTCCCATTTCACATTATCCTTCACAGTAGCATCAGAAACAACTTGCTGCCTGGTTATTCCAAATCCACACCTGCTAAAATTTAGCATCTTCCAATCCTTCACTCTCAATCATAATAATCTGAGCCAATGCCCTCCCTGGCATAAACTCTGTCTGTGGTTTAAAACATTAAACCGTGGATGAATTTGACCCACCACATCTTGAGCAAAAATCCATGTTGTTCCTGGGAACAATGTTTATAAGCAGCAGTATTACAGAACATGTAAGGCTGGGAGCCTTTAGCCTCTTATAGGGATTGTAATTTGCCCAGCTCCTTAATCAGGGATTGTTCCCATACCAGCAGCTAATCAGGGGCAGAGCCCACCATGTCTTAAGGACATTTCTGAGGTCTTAAAGCCATAGCTCAGGTTTTTCCAAAAACTTTGCTGTCACTCTCCATGGCCTAGTCTAGCTCAAAGAGAAAAAAGACAAATTTTTCATAAGAAAAACAAAGGAAAAGTCTGGCTAGCGACACAATAACCTATTGCAAATATACACACACCCCCTGAACTTTGCAGGACATTTGTTTTTGGCAGTACAGGGCTTGCTTTTAATTGATTACACACAACACACCAACTCTATTGAGTAACTAAACTAATTTATAGCTCTGGCTGAGATAAAATTAAGGCAGGAAAGGTTTATGTTTCGTTGTCTACAGAGTTAATTTCAAACCATATGTCCTCTTGATCCCAGTGTCCAGCTCAGAACTTTTGCTATAACAGATCAAAACAAACGTGCCACACACGCAGAAAGACAACCCAGGGCTCCTTGATCTCCAAGAGACAAAACATCTGAGAAAAGAAACTGTGCTCCAGAAAATTAGGCAGCTTGTGCAAAGACACACTGTAGCAGAGCTGGGAATAGAAACCTTCCAGTTCTCAAACTACCATCTCACATCAAGAATCGTGCTGTTGATTCTGTCTTACAGTGATTCACCATTGCATCCCTGCTCAGAAAGCCAGCCTCTGATTCTTAGGAACCTACGTCTTAATTCTTTTTGATGTATGTCAGCTAAACCAGGTTCAATATCCTCTCTATATATGTATTTTTATTAATCATTATTCTACATTTCTGGCTCTGACTGAATGGCTCTGGGATTACTAAAATATTTCCTTTATTTCTAAAGTATTGGACATTGATACAGAATGTCAGAGTATTCTTTTCCCTTTGCAGCTCATTTATCAACACCCATCGGAGAGTGTGGCAGGACAGTTCTGACTGGCAAAAGCATTGGATGGAAACAAAGCTGCCTTAAGTTTCACCCATGATTCAGATTTGTTTACATTTGGTGAAACCTCAGGAAAAGGGGGATAAAAGCTTTGGTTCAATTGAAGTCATGTTGTTAACCCTCAGTGCTAATAATTAACTCAATTATGCTGAATTAATTTGATGTAATTACTGGTGATGGTGCAGAGACAGTGGCCCAGAGAAAGTTTGAGAGACAGGAGGAACAGAAGTCTTAACAATACAAAATACCCCATAAATGGCATCTTTTTTTTTTTTGCCAGAATGAGACACAAAATGAGTTCATTACAGTCATCTGGCTTCACTCAACCCTCCAAATTACCCCAGCACCCAGATAAATAGCTGTGAAATCCAGCAAGTGCACTAGAATTAGAGCAGGTCTGATGAATTTGAGACAGCACTCAGCACTAGTGTCTGTCCCCATCCTATTATCTAAACAATGCAGATTTAATAACATATTTAAGAGATCCACAATGTATTTCTTTTAACTGAGGACATTAAGTACATCTTCCTGTTGTACTCTTGTCAGTTGGGTGTTTTTTTGAGGAACAATCTGAAGGATGCTTATGGACTCTTTTCATTTGATCTGCAGTTTTTATCTAGTATTTTCAGACTTATTCAGTTCAAAACAAACAAACCACAACTATAAAAATCAAACATCTATCTTTCTCCTTCCCCATTTAATATTTCTGTGATATGCTTTGAAAAAGTATAACAGAAATGCTTTCCTTCCTATGAAAACACACACGTTTTACTGAGGCTTTTTTAATGCTTATATACTAAAAAAAAAAGTCATTGGAGACAAGAATCAGATGTGGTTCTCTTTAATCTTGGGAAGTGGGTTAAACGACAATGAACTACAAGGAATTCTCTGCAAATTAATGCTTGAAGACTCTCTACAGGACTGTGCCCTCCTTCTCCACCCTGGAGGGAGCACACCCTGTCACACGGCCCCCGAGGGCAAGTGAGGTGATGCATTTCCCAGCCCCAGCACAGACCCCCACACGCTGCAGGTGGGTCCTTAAAGCCTGGGGTAAATCTTTCCTTGCCTTGTTTCCATCCAGCTGCACCAAGTGCACAGATTTAGCACCATGGTTCTTATTTTCCTGTTGTAAAGAATTTAACAACTGACAGCATCACGATATTTAATGTTCTACAGTCCTGAAGGACCGGTGACATCTAACCAAGGAGACTTGGGTGCCTTTGCATTTTTGCTTCCATCTGAAATGCTGCTTGACTTCTGTCTGTCATAATGCTCTAAATACACAAGCTTCTAAGCTTCTACTGCACTTTTATTATCCTTGGTGACAAGAACAAAAATATTATCTCTAACATCACCAATTGCTTCAGAGGAGAGATTCCAAGTGCTTAGCTGTAAGAAATGAATGGTATTTTTCCAATTTGCTAAGTAGGTGCTGCTCGCACACCCCCAGATCACATCCACACTGAGTTCTGCTGGTTCTCAACCACAGCTGATCTTTCAGAACTCAGTTTAATTGCCACCAGGCTCTGATCAGACTCATGAGTTCAAAGCAAGCTCCTTTACAAGCATAATGTATGCATTTAATTTCAACAGATCATTTTGTCCCTTGTTCTGAGAGGGCAAAAAGTGTTTTCCATGGGCAAGCTGCTAACATTTTCCAAAGAACAATTTTTTAAAAATATTTCTGAAGAGACATTACATTTTTAAGTAGTGTGAAGGATTGTTTGAAGTCTCCTACATTTGTTTGGACAGCTACTCAAATATTCTCTATGCCTGTTTACCACAATCTCTTTGGTTTAGTGAGCTGAGTTACTGCTGGAAGGGGAGACAAGAGAGCCAACCTCAGGGAAAGGGCAGGCCCTGCAACAAGCCCGAGGGAAGCACAGCTCCCAATTATTTCAGCCCTCACAGAGGAACAAGGTGTGGCCTAACACATCCTAAATCCACTTCACAGGGATCTGACAGTGCAAGGGTGTCTGCATAAACAAGAAGTTCATCAGCCTCTTCCTTCCATCACCCCCTCCTCCCCCAGAACTCCCTCTGCCCACACCCCGGCCCTCCTTTGCTGTTCTGCCATCACAGCCTTGATTTTCCCTTTCATGGATTTTTGCTTGAAAAAGCATCACTGCCTCAGTTGTCTATTTTCAGCCTATATTTAAGAAAACCCTTTGGTTCCATTTGTAGCCACATCCTGTCTCAGCCTCCCCCTCTTTTTGTTCCTAAATATAAGGCTGATGCAATTTGATGTGACATGACAAAATAGCACATTTGCATTGGCAGAAACTTTCTCTCAGCAGCAGTAATTAAAGGGAGTAGATGAGACGTTGCTGAAATTGGTGTTTATTTAGCCTGGAAATAAAAGGCTTAAAGATGTCTTGAGAGGGATGTTCGAGTGTGTCATGACCATGAAAGTCATCGATGAGTGTCTCCTTCTAGGGGCTTCTTTTCTGACAAAGCAAATGGCCGCTCAAACAATATAATCGATTTAAAGAGAGTAAAAAAATAGATCAGAGTTCTGCAGACTATATTCCTAACCAGTGAAAAGTATTTAATGTGTTTCTTGGAATTATAAATAGTACCAGGACACTTGTGGTTACATATAAAACAAGGTCAGTCAACCTCTAACTTCAGAGCACAGGCTCTCTCAAAATGAGAAGATAACTAAGTTCTCATTGACTACAGTGAGAATTAGGTGCTTAAACATCTGAATTTTTGATCTGAGATGCAGCAGCAGAGGAAAGGTCTGGTGAGTGTTCCATAGGCCCCAGGGTTTAGCAGACATAATATGGTTTCAAGTGAAACTTCCTGCTCTCGGAAGCATCTTCCCTCTTTCCTTGTGCACACAAGGCTATTCCTCAAAACCCATCTGTGATCAGCCTAAAACCGGCAGCCCACATTTTGAGCAGGCTCATTTCCATCCCAACACAGATGGCATCAAGAACAGGGCAGGCCAGAAAAAAATCAGTTTGCATATTATGCTTCAGTTTTTATGGGTCAGATTACCATTCAAAGCCATCAAAATGGCAACCCATATGTGATGCGTCTGCCATTGGAACTGAAGTGATACACCATCATAATCTTAACAGGGTTGGTTAGAAAAGGTTTGATTAACCATTAATTAACCTCTGATATTTGAAAGCAAAGACATTTTCCTTCCCAGGAAAATTTTGACTTTGGCAGATCAATAAAATAGCTTTAGTGAGTCAAAAAGGAAACGACATTATCCCATCTTCATCCCTGAACAACTGCATCGGCATGGCTCTCTTGGCAGAAGGGAGTTCAGCTTCTGTGCCAAATACTCGCTTCCTCAGTGAGCCAGGTGCAGATGTTGGCTGTGTCATCTGTTCCAACTTCTTTGTTCTACAAGCCAGAAAATTGTTCCCACAGCTTTGGGGGGAAAATGGGGATATGAAGAGCTCTTTGCATGTTTTCATTGGTGGAAGAATATCAGCGGTTTTACAGGCACTCTTGTAGAAATAAGAAATGTGTCTTCAATACCCGTAACTATCAGAGAGCTGCATCCTAAGGATCCTGAAGGGATGCTGCAACAAGGTCAAAGCCATGCCATTCTGTTGCCAGCATCCTACCCAGCCCCTGCCTCCCTGCAGTGCCAGCTACAGCTGATTCCCTGTTCTAGGGGGCCTTTATCCCAGCTGCTCCAGAAGCCATGATGCTACAGGAACAGGCTTTAGGTCAGGCAAGTCTCTCCTGGGAGAGTCTACTGAACAGTAAAAGGTACTTAAAATCTCCTGCTATGTTATCGTGGCACCTGGAACTCAAACAACTGCCATGCTAACTAATAGCCAGGGCCACCACACTGTGCCATTGCCAATGGGAACACTCTTCATTTATAAGATTTTTCACCCCTCTGACCTTTCCACATGATATTTTGGTTAATGCCGATACTTGAGGTGTTTATTCTCAACCAGATACAGTACACGGAGCAACAGAGGTTGCCTCCACCATGCCAAGATTCCTGACCTAGTTGTAGTCCTGACCGAAGTATGAAAATATTGTTTCCTCTTGTATCTTTACAGGCAATTTGTAATTTGGGTTCTGCTCCTGGACTCATCAGCGTGGCTGGACTGGAGACAGGGTGTTTCTGAATACAAAAGGCTGTTTACAGATATTTCTTGCAAACACATAGAGTCATATATATATCAATTTTCCACCAACTTAATTTCTACCATTTCCTTATGATTTGGCATTTTCCCCTTTTTCCCTGTGTGAGGCAAATAGGCTCCCAATGATTCCCACAAAGCAAACAAAAAATTCACTTACAGCATCCAGAGCAAAGGAGCTTTAATTATCTTCACAGATTAGGTCTGTCCAAGTCCAAAAGTAAGTGAGACACCTGCAGAGAAGAATCAATTTTCATTATCTGCTTCTCCTCAAATCACTACTTAAAGTGCCATCAATAAAGAAGTGCCAAGAAGCCAATCCATAGCCCAGTTTATCCCTATGGAATCTGTGACTCTTGTCTGACCAGTTACATCAGACATCAGTGCACAGCCTTGACATGAACAGGTTATTGCTTTCAGTCATCTACTCAGAGAAACTTTAATAAGTATACACTACAAAATAGTAGAGAGAAATTCCAAAGCACTGAGTGGAACTGAACTTTCAATATTTCTTGACAATAGTTTATGGAGGTACGTAGAGTTTCTAGCACTCAGAACTCTGTACAATGATATAGTAATTACTTTACAGTATTTTTTTAAACACATTTTAACTACATGTTCCACATTGCTTCAGAATTGCACCCTGGTGTGGTTTCTGGAGGACTTTCATCTGGCTCCTAACAGGAAAATTCAGGTGTCTGTTTCCCACCTGTCTGACCTTTCAGTGATCTGCATGAGTTTACTCCCCTTCCCACTGAGTTTGGCCCTGACATAAAACTGCTTGGACCCAGGAGACAACTGACTGCACACAAGAAACACTTCTATCGAATACTTGACTGTACAGTGAGTAAAGGAAATCAACTCATTCTCTAAAGTCAACACTAATTTATTTATTTAGAACCTACCCTAAGTTTGTTGAAGTCAAGAGAATAGATTGCTCTGACTATCCAAAGTCATCTGGATCAGGTTTTATCTCAAATCCTCTTGCAGAGACTTTCAAAAACTACTTGAAACAAAGTCCTGGAAGATAACGACAACAGAGACTCCAAACAGATCTGTTTTGCCTTCCTTTGAAAGACACAAGTCTTTGAAAAATCTAAGGCAAAACTCCAAACTCCATTTACAAACACACAGATCAAAGGTAACTGTTGTCATGGATGACATTTTTTTCTCCAAATATTAATAGTATCGTAACTTGGAGACACGTGATGGTTGACAACAGCCTGGGATGTTCAAGTTTTGGTATCTAATTTCAGCACTTTTATTTGCCCTCTGAAGGCCCTATCAAGATGCACACTGGCAGATTTCCTGGAACAAGTGATGTGAAACAAAGACTCAGAAGAACAGATGCAGATTTAAAAGCTCATCCTGAGTGTACTGATGCTTTCTAGCTCTAGTATAAGAACAGAACACCAAAAGCTGCCTTATTTTCATCCATTGTCTAAATGTTCTTTTCTGAGCGAAGATAGGACTTCTGGTAGTTACCTTGGCTCAGTCCTGCAGAAAACACCTCTTACTAAGCATTGTTAATTTATGTTTGGCAGATCCACCTGCGGTTCACTCTCCCACCAGGACACTCACCTGCCCTTTCACAAGTGCCCTGTCCTTCACTGTTAACTTGTAGCTAATGTAATACCCGAAGAGCAATGAAATTAGCTTCTTAGGCTGATATTCAAACCAGCAGTTACTTCTATAATTCACTTATCAGGCACCTTGGCTCACAAAGCTTTCCAAATCTACTCCAAATACGCCCAGCTGAGCTTTGGGAACACAATAAGATGGTTGCTCTATTTCACTGTTCAGTGATTAACACTGCTGAAGGTCTAATTTAAATTTCCCCTTTGGAAGTAGAAGTCTTTTAAAGAAAAGTTAGTTCATGTCAAACTTGAAGTTCCTTTGCATTGTCAAAATGTATAAAGAGCACTGATGTAAATGTGAATTACACTCCTAACATGGATACTCGCTGGTATAAGTTAGTTAAAGCCAATAATCTCCAACTTGCTGTGCTATTTTTATCTGCTCAAAGCCCAGTGCCTTCTCTTGATCCCACAGTACAAAGCTGACCTGCACTCAATCCCTTCTGTGCATCAGACTGGTGACAAGATTTCTGGATGTTCATACACCACCACCAAACAGCTGCGGCCTGGAACAATGTCTGCATGGTACTGTTTATTTTAGAATATAACCTTTAAAACAATTAATACATTTCTAGTGTGTCCTTAAAACAGGTTTGAGAAAACACAGGCTTGCTTTCCATGCACAGACAGACTTCCAGGCCAAATGTGGAGCCCATGTTCCTTCCTGTCTATGATGGAGCAACATTTTTGTTGCTGTGCAATTTCTTATTTATCCTTTATCATACATGCTTGCCATATCCAAAAGGACTAAAGAAATGCTATAGGTAAAGTCTTTACATTTTTTTAAAGTGATTGATAATAATTTACTAAAGATAAACAGTATAAATCTGCTGTTCCTAACATGGCCAAACTTATTTATCGTTTGTCTTTATGGAAGTTTGCTTCAGTGGGCAGACAAGGATCAAAGCCACACACACATTATTTTTCAGAGGGTTGCCAGTGTTTGTGGAATGATGAATTCCATTTATTGCAACATCCTCCTGTCTCTATATGCCACAACTCTGCTTCCATTGGTGTGAGAACAGCATTGGGGCAGAATCAACTGCCTTTCTCACGCCCTTCTTCCCCAGCATGAACTGGTCAGCTTTTATTGGGAGAAACATTTCCATAATAATCTGACCAGACTTCTCCCTCATTTGTTTGCAATGAAAGAGTTAATATCTGTGACCCAAATATGGAGACCCATTTTAAACTTGCTGAAAATTGCTTTTTAATCCTAGCTCTCGAGGATTTCCTTTGAAACCATCTGCCATGCACGCTGGGTACTCTTTGCCTGTATATGTGCAGGATTACTATAATATGGATTCTTTTGTGTAACTTAATACATCTCAGCATATTAAAAAATTAGTTGAAATTTCCATTCTTTTCTGATTTCAACTGTATGCCATAAAAATGATTGTAAAAGTCAAAACCACTGACAAGTTCACAGCAAGGCCAACGCCCATATTTATTTACTGCAGTATTTACCTTGCAATTCTAATATTTAGTCAGTCTAACATTGTCTGGATTTAAGCAAATAGCTATGGGTTATTTAACCAATATAACTTATGCACACGCTTGAAATTAAGTTCAAGCATTTTGCTGGATAAGAATGGATTTAAGCATGTGCTTTCCCATGCTTAAATTTCCCATGCTGACTTTCAAGACTAGAAGACATAATTAAGATCATAATAATAGGAGATCAGAAAATATTTCCAAATATAGTTCCAAATCTATTGCCCCGAAGTTTTTTTTCTTTAATTTTCTTCCTATGAACCTTTAAGCAATTGTTTTTTATAGTACAAATACTGAAGAGAAGGAAAAAAGTCACCCTCCTAAAAAAATGTATCTTAGGATTGGCACATGCAACCATATCTATTTTAGCAAACATCCAAAACTTAAATCAAAGCCAGTATATTGCTTCCTATCACAATAATCACAGCCAGAGTGATTGAAATAGCAAACATTCAGCAAGCTAGATTTAGAATCAATTTATTGGATCAACTATAAAGTAAAAACAAATTAAAATCCCAGCACAATTACTGAGCATCTTCAATGTGGAATCTCTTTTAAAAAATGTGATTTGCCTGCAAATATTCAGAGAACAAAAAATAAGGAAAATGATTTGCATTGTTTTAATCACATAATGTGCCACATTTCGGCAGACAGGGAACAGCCTGTGAACTTTTTTGATCCCTGTAAACACACCTGAGAGCACCAAATCTGTGCATGGGCTTCCTGAGCAGCCCTCAGAGTCCTCACTCACTCACATGACTCATTTCACAGCCAGTCACCCAATATCTAATACAAGTGAATGGCAATGCAGGATCCCCCACCAAAACATTCCGCTCCCAGCCAAAGGGAGGATCCCATTCCCTTTGATGCCTTTTCCCTGGAAAGGAGCAGTGTTAGATGTGATTAATGTACAGGACAAATTTCTACATGCAGATGTTGGAAGGATGTAGAGAGGTAAAAACAAGCAAATAATTTTGTTTCAGCAGTAACAGATGTTGAAGCATCATCCTGCAGACGCGTTACTTTTAATACAATATTGCTCATGAAGTGAGGCAGGGAGGACAGAATCAATGTCCAATTACCCTGTTATTTCAGGGTTTCCATTTTAATGAGCTTCCTGGATGATTTTGTCCTTTTAATTTTTCTCCTCTAATAATCCTATCAAATTAGTTTTGTCTAAAACATCAGCAAAAAGAAAATCAGCTGTCTAAAAACATCCTAACACTGTTGGTAGCAGTTTCTTAAAAATGACACGTTACATGTCGTTTACTTCTGTAAGAAAGCATTCCCAAGATCCTGTGGCACTGCTGGGATTAGACTTGAGTGACTGAAAACAGCTTCATGTCCCGACACATCTGCTAATGGCAAATGGATAGTAACAGACTAACAGTACTATGGCATTTGCACATAGATCAGTGCTGGAAAAAACAACCAAATGCAGAATAAATAGATTAAAGCCACCTTTCTCTGGTTAAGGGAGGGATTAGGTGAAGCCTGGCCCGCATTCCAGCCATGGAGTAACCTCCTTTCCTGCTAGACTGCATTTGCCATTCCCTTTATGGACAGAGCCATAGTGATTTCCCACCTTAAACTTGGTCAGGGATGTGAGGAGCTGGTGACACCAGGGATGGCAGCGGGGCCACTGCTATGGCCACAGAGCTCAGTCCTCCCCAGATGTGCCTCTTCAGGCACAGCACAGGCACCACCCCAGCCCCAAACCCCCCAGTCAGCCCTGCACACCCTCTGCAGTGACGCAGCGCCAAGGCTGGCACCAAAGGCAGGGCCAGCACGGCGTGTGATGGCCCAGCAAGCACTGCAGTGAGGACACCCAAGGGCTCTTGAAACACAGGAACCCAAGGACTGGCCTGCTACTGACCAGCAGCAATTCAGAGAGGCTGCCAGGAGATGGATGTGAAGGTTTGGATACTGTACAGATCTCCCAGGATCCGCTGAGCAGCATAACATCACATCGCAAAACCAAGGCTTAGAGCATGTTGGAACGAGAGACACCTCCTCTCCATCACTTACACTGGCATGTAATGCTGCTACAGTGCTTCCTGTCATCTCAGGTTCGGTCTCTCTGCAGACTGCACCCCCTTCTCCTCAATGCCAGGCTGCCACTAGGGCACCCCAGAGTCCCATTTACAGAAAATTTATGACCCACTTCCCTTAACAGTGCATTAAACTGAGTAGCACTAAGATCATAGGGCAAAAGAAAAGTTACCGGCAACCTTCAAGATGCCTGGAATTCCAACTGATACATATTTCAGAGAGTGCCATGACAGTGGCAGCAGCCACACACACTCCAACACACACCAGAGTGATGCACCAGCTCCAAGCCAGAGTTATACCTCAGAGCCCCGCACGTCTCAGATGATATCCTCCATCCTAAGTATTTTCTGAATAAATTTGCTTAGCTCTGTCTAAGATGGCCCCTCATTAGTACTACATGAAATCCATACACAATTAGCATCCCAGAAGGAGCTAAAACTCCCCATATTTCTGCAAGCACATGTAAATCTGCAGGATTTCAATAACTGTCATGTAAAAACTGTATTTCGCAAAACGTATTTCACCACAAACAAATTCCTCACCAAAAAAGTAAAGAAAAACCCCCAAGAGCCATAACTGTTTACAGAGCAGCTTTCTTACAACTCACTGGTCCCCCAATACCACAGGAATTAGTGAAGCAGAACTAATTGATACAAATCTCCTGAGGGGAGTGTTGCTGCTGGTTATCTCGAGATGAGAAATTTAGTCCAGAAGGATAAATTGGACAGACAGCTGAAAAGCTTTAGTTCTCCTAGTAGGAAAGGAATTGATCTGGTAAAGAAAGCCCTTAAAGGGATATTATCATGTCAAAAAGCAGGAATAGGAAAAACATTAATAGTCTTAAAACTACTGAGAGAACGCTGAAAACTTTGTTTTTATCAGTACAGCTGATTATTTCCACCTTCACACAAAAGACAAAAAACTAAAGATGCTAAAATTTCAACAATTCTCCTAGTTACTTATGAATATAATTATGAAAGTATTTGCTATAAAAATCCCTGTTCTCTATTTAGCACTTTCATTTTTGCATCTAGCACTTATCAATTCCCCCTTCCACCAAGTCCAAGAAAAATAAAAATATTCAGGTATTTACAGACCTTTAAAAGATTTTCTTCATGATTACTTTTACTGCCCAATTCCTCAAGTCCATTCATTACAATCATTTTTTGATAAACAAAATAACAACAGTTCACATGTAAGTCACATGTGCAGCCTGCATTTTTTGCTCCAAAATGTGCACATATGCAAGATTTATATTCTTCAAAAACATCTGATTTCAAGTACAGGATTATGAAGCAACAACACAACAATGAATTCTCAAAATGTACCTGTAATCCGTGGAGTATTAGTTCATCTGCACAGCTTGTGAAGTTGTGGGACTCCAGGGCATGAGCCCTGCAATGTCCTCAGAGACAAGGATGTCACAGCCCAGTAGCTCACACAGCCCTGGCTCCTGTGCTCTGCTGCTGGGCCCCAACTCTGGCAGAGGCTCTCCTGAGGCTGTCAGGAAATCAAACACCCCAAACTAGCTGAGGGTGGAAAAATCTCAGCAAGAGCTCTCAAATTGACCAAATTGTCCATGTACGACACAATGCCTGTTGTCTGTGTAACCACAGAGACAGAGCTCCTGTCACACGAACTGGAGACTCCCAGGTGACACGGAAATGAAGATTTCCAACCCCGTTCTCCTTGTTGGAGAGTAGGTTTGAATCAAGACAGGAACTGAACTGCATGACATGTGAACTCCATGCTGAGTTAAGCCAATATGCTCACCCTGCCCAGGACTGAGGAGTCAATTCCATGATTGCTGTTGGAAATTTGTCCTGACTGAGAACCCTCCTGACCTTTATCTCTGTGTCTGACCTGACACCCACATTTCAGAATATGATAAACCTATAACTGTGCATATGCACACTGTGCAAATTAAGCCATCCCCTAATATTAGAGGTATGCCACAGAAAACAAGTGACTCGAGCACCTGGCAGCAACAGCATCCAGAGAATGCACCCAGCCTGGGACGGACTGCACAGGGCTAGAACCACATGGGCACTCCCATCACAAAGCAAACCGTGTACCTGAGGGGTTTGGTATCCAGGTCTGTCACTTCCCACCAGCTGGGAATCTCTGTCCTCCATACATGCCAGGACTGCCCAGATCCTCAGCCAGGGTAATTTAGAGAACCTCTACTCAACTTGTGGCTTGGCATTACTTTTAGCTACCAGTTTATCCAAAACCAGTGGATCTTGGAGAAGAACAAGGTCACTCAACATGTGGCATGTTTAAACAAGCAGCAAGCAGTGATGCAACTCTTGGAAAATACATAAATGTACTGTCACACACAGCTTAAAATCATGCAGGGCTTTTTGGAGAGGAAGAAAAGGAAGTAGCCTGCTTCTCTCCCCAATCCTAAACCCATCATTTAGGATGCTGCTTGCACAAGGACAAGTGGCTCATGGTGGTGTTTTCAATTCTCCACCTTCTAGGGAAGATAATATACTGCAGAGCTATTTTAAGAACATCTCATTCACAAAGGTCTCCAATTCAGTCTTCAGAGACAGAGATGATTTTCTTGCTGCTTCAACATCTTTACTGGCATGACATTTGCTTCAGAGGGAATTCATTTACTGTTCCAACATCAGAATGGAGCAAGAGCAGCTGCCAGGAAAGGGATAAAAGGAAACACTGGTGACAAAGAGCAGCAGGGTCATTTCTGGTGCAAAGAAATATAGAACAGAGAGAACTGCAGAACTGTCACCATCTCCAGAAAGCAGCGGGAGATGAAGACCTCCCCTCTGCCTCCTGCAACTGGTGTTTAGCAGCAAGGAGGAAAATGAGACAGAAAGGACTAAACAATCCAGCTGAAATCTTTAAATGACAAATTATTACAAATCAACTGTGAGCACCTGAGCACTTCCACTTAAAGCCAAGCTCATGCCTGAGTAACCCCTTCAGAACTCTCAAAAGAAAACGCTTCTAGGTAGAAAGCTCTCCAGAGCACGAGTTCAGTGTTTGGAAGATGACAGTCTTGGGGACAATTTCAAGCCGCAGTGCTAATCCTTACTGTCATATCTGTATGTGCAGCACACTGGACAGACCCGGGGCAGGGCTGTCAGCCACCACATCCCACCACAAACACTGCTCTGCAAGAGCCACAGAGGGCTGACAGGGCAGGGAAGGAACGTAAGCGCCTGTAGAGTCTGATGTTCAACATCAGAGAGATGCACAATCTTAGATGACACCATCTGTCACTTACACCAGTTGTCCACTACCCCATCCCAGGCACATCAGTGCTGCCCTGCTGCAGGAAGCACCATTCCATCCTGTAATCGCTGTCCAAGGCAGTGCCACATTCCCACACTGCTGCTCTAAAGACTCTCTTGGCCAATGTGCCTTTTGGCCGGACTAACAGCCTTACAGAAGGCCACTTACATGGTTGGACTACTGGACTTTTTTCCCTCTATCTCATTAAAATATTGTCCTGAGCAGGGCAGAGATTTGTCCCTCATTGCACCAGATGATCAGATCCTTGCCCTCCTCCTAGATGAAGACATCTTGCCATCCCTGCAAACAGTAAGACAGAAACCTTTTTAAATAACTGAAGTTAAACCAAAATATTCTCTCCCCTGCTTCTCACTGCATTTTATTAATGGAGTAATTTATTCTTTTCCACTTTCATAGAGAAAAGGTTTTAAAGACAAAAACTCTGGAAAATTATTCTTTGCAAAGAACAGGAGTAACATACTCCAACAGGATTTTTAATCCTGTGATATTTTATGTATATGTTTATTGCGCTGCATGTTAGGATCACAGTTTATTTAAAGCATGGTATTTATCTGACTAACCAAACCCCCTCAGACTCACAGGCACTAGCACCATGCTTATGATACCTTAAGGGCTTCAGCATTAGGATTTATGAATTAAATATTTCCAGGGTGTTGCAGAACACTGAGGACTGTATCTGCAGAGTGGTATATCGGTATGCGTGGGCTTGTCAAACACCCACATGACGAATTATCAATAGTGCAGCTCAGAGCACCCCTTTTGTGGATCAGAGACAAATTCATGCATTTTATTATGCTTTTTTCTTCTGCATTAAAGGATCACAAAAAGCCTACATGTTAAATGTTGAAGAACATTCATACACAACTCACAATCAAAAGACATATTCTAATATTCTAAGTCCTGTTTTCACAGCTAGTTTATGTGGAACAAGAGAAAAAAGCCCATAAAGTATGTTTGCAACTGGACCATTCCATTTTATACTGTGCAAGATGATACAATCTTTTGTGAAGCATTTTAAGGTTAAAACACTGTTAAGGACCAGAAACAGGACTGGCTGATTAGAAATTGTCCTCCATCCCTTGCCTGAACGCAAAGAGCTGTCAAAAAGATTATATCCCTGCAAAGCAAGTGTCAAATCCAAAGGGAAAACAAAACTCTCAAGAGTCAGAAAATACTAAACTTGATGCTGCAGATTTTCAGAAATGAACAAGTCTGTGCCCTGTGTTTATGATGCACAGTATTGACTTTTCTATGTAGTTTTTACCTGAGTTCAGCACAGACAACCCCAGCTATACCAGCATTCACTCTCAGACAGCAGTCTTGTATTGGTTACAGCACTCTTACTGTGAGTACAATGCTACGAGACAGATGCATGTCCCCATGAATAACTGTCTTCACCAGCAAGAGATTAGAATTGATCTGTCATGTTTCAGCAGCAGCAGTCACCAATTCTGTATCTCCAGGCCTCACTGGGGATGACAAATGAGCTGCCCTCAAACCGGGCTTTGGCAGGACCTTGCGCAGTGTCTCTGCCTGCCCAGTTCCAATTACCATGGTTGGATTTTGCCAACTCACTCATCAAGCAGCTCAGGCTCACTGAACTACTCGCAGAACACTCTTGCTCCAATTCCACGAGCCAGCTCAGTGATGAGCCCCTCAGCAGCCTTACGCTTCTTCAGGGGGCAGGAGATGATGAGGAAGCACTGACTTACACCAGTACACCAATAATTCATTCTGCTCTACGTGGGAGTGATTAACATAACTCATAGGGAACCCTTTCAAGTAACAGACCTGTACTGAGGAAACAAAGGGTCTATTAGGTGAGCACTTTGTCAGCAAGTTTCATGTTTCCTTAATATCCTTTTAAAAGTTTTTCTCCTTACACATACCTCTATGAATCAACTGGATCTTGTCCTCCTTAAATTTCATAGCATGAAGAGCCTAAAAAGCAGCTGAACCGACAGTCTTAAGCTTCACAGCTTGACAAAGGCCAGGGACACCAATTAAAAGTGTTTATGAACCCAGTGTGGAAGGAAGATACACTTTTCAGGGTGGGTTGTTCAACGCTGGCACCTGAAGAACTCCATATGGACACCGAGATAGTGCATCCCTCCCACTGCCTCTCACCAGGCTCTCACCTCACTGAGGGGCTGGGTCAGCTTCAAAGGGCAAATGAACGATGGGTAATATGGCTGTAGCATTTACTCCAACTCAAATTAATAAACTGGGTCCCAGATTTTACCAAGACTTTCCAGATGGGAACTAGAAGGCGAGGTTTGGAGTGATCTAGTCAGGGGCTGTCAGGAAAATGGGTGCCAGGGCCAGGATTGCAAACCTGTGCACTTCTGCTCCCACTGCTGAAAACCCATTGACATGGCAGTGCCTGACCACACTTTTAGGGTACTGCTAGGACACTTATTTACCCAGTAAAGTACCTAACTGAACAAATATTTAAGATGACACTGTATTTGGACTTGAATAATGGCACTAAGACAATGATCTGCAAATACACCAAGAACAATTCCCACACAAGGATTATTAGGCCACTGCTCCATTTTACTGCTTGGAAAGATATTGCAATAGCAGAGAAAGAAAAAAGTCCATAATGAAAACGTGTAGGAG
The DNA here is from genome assembly GCA_013396755.1 of Sclerurus mexicanus. Lineage (NCBI taxonomy): Eukaryota > Metazoa > Chordata > Aves > Passeriformes > Furnariidae > Sclerurus > Sclerurus mexicanus. Next base: position 620,087 of record VWZF01001080.1, read on the forward strand.
AGTTTTAAAAGCCTTCCAGTCCTGCCAACACAGCACTATGCCCTTTGGTACCTGGTTCCTTCCTCTGACCCCCACACCACACCTCCCCAGAGCCTGAGGGAAGCAGAGACCAGGAGAACCCTTGGTGTGTGCCCTGTTAATACCCACATTACCAGCCTGTTATCAACTCCAATGAAAACCTCAACCAGACAGCTACAAATACAAGTTCTAAATAAGTATTGTTTCTTCCAACAGGTACTATTAGAAAATGCCTGTAAACCAAGTCTACTCATGCCTGCCATTTTTCTTTTTTGAAGTAAAATCTCTGTTTTAAGAGACATGCTATCATGCTAATTCCAGACTGGAATATAAGTAACAATATTTCCAAATGCAACAGAAACAGCTTTAACAAAGAAACCTGTCTTCAATCCTGCAAGACTTTTCTTGTTTACATTCTTAAAGAGCAAGGGAAAAGGACCCAAACCACATTCCTACAAAGTACCCCAAATCCATTCTTACAAAGAATTTGCACTCAATTTTCAGGAATTAGAACAGGTTGTTACATTTATACTCCCTCTTCCCCGTGCTACAGAGGAGCCTGCCGATGTCCAGTTTCCAGAGACAAACAGAAAGGACAAGATGGCAGGACTTGATGCTGCACCATCAGGGATTTGTTGGTAACACCTGAGCAGCCCAGCTGCCCCCTCACAGCTCTGCAGGGCTCTTTTCCTCCCTCCTAACAGGGGCCATGTGCAGGTCCCCTATACCCTGTGTCACTGCCCTCCTTTGGAACTGTTCACCCCGTTTAGTCACCTGGAGGAATCTCTTTATCACTAGCACAGGTAATTTAACTTTACCCCCACGGGCAAGGCTTTGATAATCAGACTATTTTCTGAAGCAAAACTATTAATCAGGTATCTGCATCGCTGGAGGTTTTTAAGATGAGACTGGATGTGCCATGGACTAGTAACTGAGGTGGTAGCGGATCAAAGGTTGGACTTGATGATCTCAGAGGTCTTTTCCAACCCGGCTGATTCTATGAACATTCACATGAGGCAATGGAAAGTGTTAAAACTGCCAGGACTTTGCTCATCGCTGTGCTTTAGGGAACACTGCCGCCTCACACAAGGACATCGCACCCGCGGCGTGAGCGAACTAGAACAACAAAACCAGAGTATTTCGGTGCTGGTTAACACGTACCTCGCACTGGGACTCCCGAGCGTGTCCTGAGCACGCTGCAGGGGCCCGGGAGACACTGCCCGGAGGGTCGGGCCGCGGACCCGCTGCTGGGAGCGGCCGAAGCCCCTCATGAGGGGTTTGTTCCCTGTCCGTCTGAGGGGAGCTCAGGGCTGGTGCACGACCCG